>ML777600.1:1263038-1284374 GCA_009831015.1 Picea engelmannii | reverse complement strand
AGGCACTCCACAACAAAATGGTGTTGCAGAAAGAATGAATAGAACAATTCAACAAATGGCTAGAGCTATGCTTGATGATTCTGGAACACCTGATACATTTTGGGGAGAAGCAGCACATACAGCAGCAAATATTCTCAATAAAGAACATGTTCATGTAAACAGTGATAAAACTCCTTATGAACTATGGTATGGAAAACCTCCCAATGTAAAACATTTCAGAATCTTTGGAAGCAAATGCTTTATCAAAAATAACGATGAAAAACTTGGCAAATTTGATCCAAGAGCAGATGAAGGAATATTTCTTGGTTACTCCTCTAGGAGTAAAGCATATAAATGTTACAGTAAAAGGCTTCGGAAGATTTTTGAATGTATTGATGTTGTTATTAATGAGTTTCCTGCAGCTCCAAGAGAAGAAAAACAAACAACTGTCGAGGAAGAAGAAAAACAAACAACTGTTGAGGAAGAAGAAAAACAAACAACTGTTGAGGAAGATGATGGCATACATCATTCTACATCAAATAGGAATGATATAGACAGTGAACCCAATGAAGAACCCGAAGAGGATTTATCTGAAAAGGCTCCATCCAGATATGTTCAAAAGAATCATCCAGAATCTCAAATTTTGGGAGAAAAGGGATCAGGTGTACAAACAGGAAGGACTCTTGTAGGATCTTCTAGCTATCTAGCATTTCTATCCACTATTGAACCTCACAATGTCAATCAAGTTAGCAAAGATGAATGTTGTATTCAATCCATGAATGAAGAACTTGATCAAATAAAAAATAATCACACTTGGGAATTAGTACCAAGACCCCATGAAAAAAATGTCATCGGAACTAAATGGATATTCAAAAACAAGCTAAATGAGAATGGGGAGGTTATAAGGAATAAAGCTAGACTTGTTTGCAAGGGGTATGCTCAGCAAGAAGGTATAGACTTTGAAGAAACCTTTTCTCCTGTAGCTAGACTTGAAGCCATAAGAATGTTTCTTGCATTTTCAAGCTTCCAACAAATCAAAGTTCATCAAATGGATGTTAAATCTGCTTTTCTCAATGGTGATCTGGAAGAAGAAGTTTATATAGAACAACCAGAAGGATTCATTTTTGGAAATGATGAAAACCTTGTTTATAGACTTAAAAAGGCTATATATGGTCTCAAACAAGCTCCAAGGACATGGTACTATCGCCTTGACAAATATCTCCGTCAACAAGGATTCTCAAAAGGATCTGCTAATAGCAACTTATACACAAAAACTGAAAATGACAAACTATTAATTGTAGTTGTATATGTTGACGGTATCATTTTTGGAAGTAATGAAGAATCTATGAGTCAGAAATTTGCTTCTAATATGCAGCAAGAATTTGAAATGTCTTTACTTGGGGAACTAACATTCTTTCTTGGATTACAAGTGCAACAAGCAACAGATTGCATTTTCCTATCACAAACAAAATACCTTAAACAAATCCTCAAGAAGTATGGCATGGAAGATTGCAAACCTGTAAGTACACCAATGATAATTGGATGTAATCTCATTTATAATGATGATTCTCCCACGGTGAATCAGCCAGAATATAGATCTATGATAGGAAGTCTATTGTATCTCACTGGGACAAGACCAAACATTATGCATGCAGTAGGGATTGTTGGACGATTTCAAGCCAATCCAAAAGAGTCTCACCTTCAGGCTGTGAAAACAATATTCAAATATCTACAAGGAACTCAAGATTTTGGACTATGGTATCCAAAGAATGTTGATCTTACTCTTCATGCATACACTGATGTAGATTGGGTTGGAAGTGTTGATGATCGCAAAAGCACTAGTGGTGGTGCATTCTACATGGGGCCCCGGTTAGTATCTTGGTTCAGCAAGAAACAAAGTTCCATTGCCTTATCTACAGCAGAAGCAGAATATGTGGCTGCAGCATCATGTTGCACTCAACTTCTTTGGATGATGCAAACCCTTCAAGACTTTCAAATCACATGTTCACCCTTTGACTCTATTATGTGTGATACTACAAGTTCCATTAGTATCTCAAAGAATCCTGTTATGCATTCTAAGACCAAGCACATTCCCATCAAATATCACTTCTTACGAGAACAGGTGCTTGAGCAAAAGGTGAAATTGGAGTATGTTCCCTCCAAAGAACAAGTTGTTGGTATATTTACCAAACCTCTACCCAGGGAGGCGTTCGAATATCTCCGGCAAAAACTGGGAGTAGTCTCTACCATGCAGAGGATCAGGTCTACTTAAGTACAGAAGCCTCAATTGGTTGCAAAGTGTTGATGAGCATGGTCATATGAAAAGGATTATTATGAAGATGCAGCATGATCTTAGGGGGAGCATGGTATTGTCCACTCTTTGCCATTGATGACAAAGGGGGAGGAAAAGACAGAGGAAGAGTATTGTCATCAATGACAAAGGGGGAGATTGTTGGAAATATTTTCATTGATGGCAAAGGCTGAGACAAAAGAGTTTTCATGTAGAGTTTTCTATAAGAAAATCAGTGTATGGTTGAGTTTTGGATGGGCGCGTATGATTGCTGCAGAGCATCACCGACAGACATGATCTGAGCCGTCAGATTGGAAGCAGATACCCTTCAGTCACCGGATCTACAGAAGGTGCACGAAGGTTAAGACTTAGGAGGAGCGCAAAGAGGGAGAACAGATCTAAGCCGTAGGATCTAAGAAGAAAACCCGATAGTCGTTGGATCTGAAAGAGTCACATAGAGGTTAAGCCCTAGTGTGTAGAGGAGAAATCCTGAACAAGGCATCGGGATATTGGCCATTGGGAAATCGGAGTTTCTATGAACAAGTGCATCAGACATCGTGAAATCATGATATGCAATTTCCTGATAGCGTGTGGGCCACCCTGGAGGACAGGTGACAGGACAAAGGCCTGTCGGAGGACCAGCGTATCAGGAATCGACAAATCGGTATTCCCGTGAATGAAGGATCAGGGAAATCCCTAAAGGAAACCCCGACGTGGAATCTGAATCGTCCATTCGGTGGGACACGTGTCACGCGATCGTGCGTATCAGAGATTCGAGACACCAGGCATCGGGACTTGTAGGTCTCGAAACCCCGGAAAGATCAAGAGCTGTCCATTTGGAAGGACACGTGGCAAAGGATCGGGCGTCGTCAGCACTTTGTCCATCGGGAAATCGAAGATCCCGGTGACAAGGGATTTTTGCATTGTGAAATCGGGATCAGTGAAACCCTGATCAGTGGGGAGCAACTGTCATCACAACAGAGAAGGAGGACAATGGCGTAGTGGAGAACAACTGTCAGCGTAAAGGAGCGTCAGGATTTGGATGATCGAGAATCATGCGGGTGTATGCATTGAGGCATCACAAACCCCGTAGCCCCGACGGGATAAGGTTGTGGTTACGGTGTGACGGTCACGTTGACCGGGAGCTAAGCTCAGGAGGGCTAGCGTATGGGATGCCGAAACTTGTTTTAAAAAGGCACGTGTAGGTTTAATTCAAATTTTTTTTTAAAAAGGGGCCCGATTTCCCCCGAGTAATAAATATGGGACCCGATGAGAGTTGAACGGCGTCTTAACCCATGGTCTTAAGAAGGGATCGATGCCCTGTCTACATGTGATCCGAAGAATCAACGAAGGATGGTAAGGACGGTGATAGGTGGCAGGGGTCCCTTTTGGAGGACGTGGAGGCCATTTTCTGACAGTAGGCACATCTACAGGTTGTTGAGGTCATTTGTGCAGGCTGTAGAAAGATTTGAGGAGGGGGGAACCTCATTGTGGCAGTGGGTGGCAAATCTACAATGACAGAGAGTTCTCGGCTGAGGGTTTAGCAACTACAAGAGCGGAGGCATCATCTTCAGGTTTATTGTCTTGTTTAATGTGTGTTTAGGAGTCTTTTGCAGCTGCCTTTGCAGTCAGTAGATCTATTTTTCCTTTCGAGATAATTTCAGTTATTTTCATAACCACTAGAAAATAGTGTATTGATGTGATTTCCAGATTCAAGTATTAATAAGATGCCAGAACTGTCTCTTCCAAAAGAAGATGATGGCCAGCGCATAGAACACACGTGAATCCGAGGTTGAAACTGCCTGATCCAATGTGAAAATTGATGAAACGCGGTCAGCAGTGAGTCTGAGGGTTGAAACTGGTGCTATCTTCAGGGGGTTGAAGCTCCCTTCCAGGAATGGCTGGTAAATGAGAGAAGGTTGTAGCCTTCTGCAGGTAGAAGCCTGCGTACTAGTATGAGTCTGCACTAGTACATTGTTGTAAAACGTTTTCTTAATAATAATTATTGAAGAAAGAGACAACGGCAGTGGTGGTTTTCTCCCGATTTGGGTTTCCACCTTAAATCCTGGTGTTCATGTGTCTTACTCATGTGTGTTGGTTTATTGTTACTGCACTAAATGACTACTTAATAGACATCTGATGAATGAAGAAATTCATAATAAAATCTCTGGATGCACTCCTTTTTTTTTAAGACGATACAATAGTTGGTCTCTGCAAAGTAGCCTAAAGGTTTTTCAGTGAAAGAAAAGAGAAAATCAATTGATTGCTCAAAATATTGATTCACCCCCCCCCTCATTATTTCTTAATAGGAAGCAGCATGAGGAGGGATTGGTCGTGGCTAAGAACATGGGGAGTGTCTAGGTCGAGACCACCTAACAAGAGTATCTTTACAGCATCCAGCCAAATAGAGGTGGATCACCATAGGCAACTAGTTGAGACTTGGTGTGTGATGGTGAGAATCATGGGCCTGGAGATAGAAAATGAGCACAGAGGGCTTCCGACAGTGATCAGTCTGACATAGGAGAAGTTAGAGGAGATTGGAAGTGATAAACTTCCAAGACTACCATGGGATCCAAGAGTCCAGTTGATTAGCGGAGTGTTTCACTGCATGGTGATCCATATTGCGCCAAAGAGCCACACACTCCACCAGGGGTTGGTTTGGAGTGGGTCTGCAGGGATTTGTTTGATAGAGCAAGGAATCTTTTCACTCTTGATCGTCATGATTGGACATGAATATGGGTGGACAGGTACCTCTAATATAGATATATCTTTACAGATACAGTTTATGGACAACAGGTCCAATGGCCACAAGGATTTCAGGTTGAGGATCTAGGAGTGGAGGATCCAGTATACATATAGGGAGAAGTTAGGTAGGATCATCATAGTGCAGTGTCAGCATGGGGATATTTGATAGAGGTTAGCATGGGACCCAGGGATTGTAGGATTGAGAATTTCACTGACTGACGGAGGCAAGTGGATTTTTGCAGGGGGAAGTTGTTCTAACTTTCCATTGAGCTTCAGTGTTGAGAGGAGCGCATCGCTTGCAGGTGTCTCACGGGGGTCTTGCAACACCTCATTCGGGCATCAACAAGTTTATTTGATGGATACCATATGGATCTTGGTAGAGACTTAGAGGATGGATTCATTCTGAGATGAGGTCATGTGTCATATGCAGGAGACTCCCGGAGTTGGTATCTTTCAGGTTTATGCTTCCCAGGGGCTAGCAATTCATGACTTTATGGGACCCGGGGGGCAGAGTGTGTGAGTGTTTATATTTGGATGGGCTCTATTGTTTATCCCACAGGTGGACATGGGATCCAGGTATTTTATTTAAGGGGATTTGGTTATTTCTTGAGGACAAGCAATTTTCTAGCAGGCAGGATTGTAATGTCCCCACTTTGGGACATCATCACAATGCAGAGGTTTATGATGACCAGAGTATCCAAATGGGTGTTATAGAGAGTATAGGGGTTATTGAGAGGCATTGTGGGGTCCATCTCACATTTCTCATCATATTCCATCATTATGAGACATTCTGCATAGGTTGGCTTTGGTTTTGTTTCATTCCGATGATTTCCATGATTTTGACTATTTTGAGCTATAAGTGAATTGAATTCACTTAAGAGGTCATTTTGGGCACATTACTTGGAGGAACCTCTCAGTGTAATAGCTCATTGGAATAAGGAGAAGCAACACTACAGGATGGGATGGTGAGAAGTGACTTTTAGTGGTGAGGGAATCCACAAGGAGAGATAAGAAGCTTTTTAAAGGTAAAAGGGTTAATTAATTAATTAAAGTGATTTAATTAATTAATTAAATATCAATAAAATGAAAGTCACTTTGGAGGGACAAGGTGAGCCAAAAATTATAAAGGAAAGGAAAGGGCCTCTACTCATTCATTCATGTATGACCATATTTTGATATCTGGCTTCTAGCTAGTGAGCCCAACATTGGGGGTTTTGAGGGTTTTGAGTTAACAAACCCTAGAGGATGATTCAGTGGTGAAAGATTCCACCTAGATTGTCCCAAGCTTAGTCTCGGAGATGAAATACTCTCCCACACCATTCTAGTTTGGTTCTACATCAGTGCATGAGGGTTCTACACCAGCCACAGGCACATGAAGAGAAGGAGGACGTACCATCTAGGGTTTTCAGCAAGGGAGGCACACCATCCATTGAAGGAAGGTTCGATCTAGTTGAGGAGAGGAGATTTAGGGAATTCCAAGTATTGGGATTCTCTTGCATGTGTCTTATCACAATTCTTGGTTGTTTCCGGAGGCACTTCAGTGGAGGATTCATTTGTATTAATAGTGGGACGATTTCCCAAGAGGAGGGCGCACCATTATTTGGAGGGTAGCTAGATCTAATGATATAGCCAGTATTTGGCCTAGTTGAGAACTTGGGTTTTCATTGTCGTGCCCCGATCTATCATTCTAGTCGATTGGTGGAGCTTTCAGAGGTCTCTAGGATAGAGGTTGAATTATTAGGGTTTCAGCCATCCAGGAGGGTGCACCATACAATGGAGGAGGTTCAGATTCATAAGGTTTGAGAGGGATCTTGGAGATTCGGGCACCTGGGTTGTTCTTGTCATCACCCGATCTATTGTTTAGAAAATTTCTTGGGGTGATTGGACACATTTGGCAGCAGGGCCGAATTGTTGAGGGGCTTCAACTATCCAGCAGGGTGTGGCACCTTCCAACTTGGAGGTTTAGCATTCTTACGGCCCATATCTATTTGTATTCATTCTTCATTGTATATCCAACCTTTGGAGGATTATTGTAGTCTTATACTGGAGCATTTTGAGGCAGATATATTGTCTATCTTCTTAGCCATTTGTTGAGCATTCCAGATTGGCATCTTCATTGTAGCAGGTTTCTCTATTTCATGAATAAAAGCATATTTGAGATGTTTTGGCTTGTCTATCTTATTGCATATGGTTGAGGTATTTCCATGATTGTATATTCTTGTTATTTTCTTCAAACATTCATATAAACATGTCAGTAAACCCTAAGGCCAAAATCAAGAGGCCATTCAACAAGTAAACGCATCTAAACAAGCAATTCAACAAAGTGTTTGACGAAATGCCAAAACCAAAAAAGTTTTAAAAATACACCAAAAAACGTGATGATCCTTTCATAATGGCTTGGGATCATTACATAAAGTCTGGTATACATGTAAATAAAAATATATTTGCAAGTGTCCCTATTGGAATCGCTAGAAAAGGGAATGTTATAAGAAACATCCATATGTAGTGGATGGATCCCACCTATCTAGTAGGAAATATGGTTACTCACCTTTTGGTATATCAACATGAGGTAAATGCTACCCACAACTTAGATGGTGTTTTATTTGAGGTAGTGAAATGGTGGAGAAGGAGAGGCAAGGAACTTGCATGAAAACCATCTTTGTATTGGAAGATTGGTTGTTGTCATTGATGTCAACCTTAGTCATGGGTTTTGGACCGCAAGATTGATGAAGGTATTTGGACATGAAGGAAAATGCACATGCAGATAAAACACCCATTGATGTATAGTATACATGATGCTATTTCCGGTGGTATGTGGCACGTCATGTGGATCCTCATGGTTGAGGAGAAATGAATTTTTTAATATGACAAAGTGAATTGGAGAAGGAAGAACATGTAGGCCGTGAAGATAATTAAAGAACATAATTACAAAATAAGAAAGTGTTAGGTCCACCCTAATGTTAAAAGGAAGTGACATAAATGGTATAAATAAATATCATTATACATTCATTTGATATACAAGTCAAATTTCAGAGGAGGATGAATTCTTTTGGTGATGTGTTCTAAGGCATGTTATTTTCAGGTCATCTTACCATTTTCGCTACAACTTTTTTTATAGAACGATTCAGATGGTTAAATTGCTATGGTATTGACAATACATATCAAGGTACCTGTGTTAAAAGATTCCTCTCTTTATTCGCTATAATTATGGAGATAAACTCTATGGTAGATAGGGTTTTTGACCAGTCCTGAAGCTAGTCAATAAACAAGTGTTCTGGGTAAAACAATCATAAATTATTCATAGAGAATCCAAATGAAGTGGGACAAATTGAATTGGAAAGAGTACGGACTGTAGTTTCTTGTGTGCAAGTTTCCAAATTTGATGTTAAATATTGAGCGTGGGGCATTCTGTACAAGTTTGGTCACCTGAATAAACAAGAATTGAACAAAGTCTACCATTCTCTCTATAACTTGTTTTTGGGTAGAAGGAAGGGGAAAGGATGGAGAGTTAAACTCTCTTTTGATATTGGAGTATTGTATATTCCTCTTTGAGGTTTATCCCTCCCTTTACATTTGGAAGTTGTAGCTACCTTTAGAAGTCATTACTTCCCTTGAACAATAACTATTGATTATTTCTCGTATATTGTGCATGGTGTATTGTGGTGTATTGGTGTAACTCTTATACTATTGTTAATTTCTCATTGGATATAGTTGAATGGTTTAAGTAGAAGTTGAAAAAGGTTTTAAATTGTACCTGATATTGATTCACCCCCCTCTCAATATCAACAATTGGTATCAGAGCAGGTTGCCTTCAGAACAGTTTAACCACTGGGAGGAAAATCCTGAGCAGAGATGGATGACCATGAGCAAATTTCAAATGGGATTCAAAAATTTGATGGAAGAAATTATGCATACTAGAGTGATAGAGTGAAAACTTACCCAACGGCTTTGGGAGTAGACATTTGGTACTCAGTTGTAAATGGCTATGTAATCCCAAATAATGCTCCAACCGATCCAAATGAGAAGAAGCTTATGAGTTGTAATTCAAAAGACAAACATGTTATTCTAGCATCATTAGCACCAACCATTGCTAGCAAATTGACGGGATGCAACACTGCTAAAGAGGTATGGGACAAACTCAAGAGTATCTATGAAGGTGATCCAAAAGTTAAGCAGGTCAAGATTCAATGACATAGAGCAGAATTTGAAAATTTGAAGATGAATGAAAAGGAAGATATTGCAACCTATCTTCTTAGAGTTGATGAAGTTGTTAATTTTATCATAGGATTAGGTGAAGATCTCGATGAATCGTTGGTTGTACAAAAAGTGTTGAGATCGCTTCTCTTGAAGTATGATGCTAAGGTCTCTGCCATTGAAGAAACTAGGGACTTGACCAAAATGACAATAGATGAATTACATGGGTCTCTTATAGAATATGAAATGAGAACAGGTACAGAAAGTGACCAGCCAAAAAATGAAGCAGCCTTTAAAGACACAAAGAAGACAAAAGACAAGGATAACGACCTTGATGAATAAATAACAAATTTTGTAAGAAGGTTTTAGAAGGGAAGTGGAAGATACAAAGGTAAGTCTCCTCTTAAATGATTTAACTGTGGTAGAATAAGACATATTGTTGAAAATTGCTACTATAAAAAGAGAAGTCTCAACAATAAAAAGATCTTCTACTCCAAGGATGATGACATCTCCTCAAATGAGAGTGATGATGAAGATAATGATGGAGGATAATTCCTCTTCATAACCCAAGAAACCCAGGATGATGATCACAAGAATTCTAAAGAAGAAGAAATCATTTGTGAAGAATATTCAGATGAAGAAACCAACCTTGATTCCTTTTGGGGATACAAAGACAATGCAGAGAGTGAACAAGAATATGAGAATCTTGAAAATTTGAAGCATGTTGAAAATGAAAATAGCAAGCTTAGAAACACAAACATAATACTAAAAGGTGAATTTAGTAGTTTTGAAAAAGAGAATTACTAGCCTGAAAAGACCATTAATAGATTGAAGGAACAATTAGAAGATTATGAGAACTTGAAAGCATAATTGGATCACACAAAAGGGGAGCTACTATTGACAACAAAATTTTTGAAGTTCAAAAAAAGCACTGAAAAAATTAGATGAGATCCTTATCAATCAAATATCTCCAAATGACAAGACAGGACTAGGATACAATGACAATTTGAAGACAACAAAACAAGAGAAGGAAGATGCAAATGATGAAACCAACACTCGAGAGCAAGTTGAACAACAATATAGAAGACTAGAATTCATAAGGAATGAGACATGAAGAATATCCTCTCCCATCAGGTATGAAATAAATCATTATGAAGGAAACTACAAAAGAATATATCGTGAACCCAGATGGATCACACCACAAAGCAGATCACTTACTCCCAGGTATCAAATTTTCTTTCTTGGACATTGTTATACTTGTGGAAATTTTGGACACAAGGCAATCAATTGTAGAATCAATGAAAGGAATAACAATGAAATCTACATGAATGGTGAAAATAGTAGATATGGAAATGTTCGTAGACCTATCAACAAAAATTATAATCCATTTGACCCATTAATGGATCAAAATATTGTATGTTACAAGTGCAATAATCTTGGTCATAAAGCATGAGATTGCAGAAAGATGAAGGAAGATAATCATATGCCAAATGTTTGTATACCAACTACAACATGGAAAAGGAAAGAAATTCCACACAATGAAAAATGTCAAATAACATTGGTCGCTAAAGAATGCAAAGAAGAATATGAATGGCTCATAGACAGTGGGTGCTCATCTCATATGACCGAAGATCAAAGAAAATTTGTCATCTTGAAGAAAAAGGGTGGAAATGTTACATTTGGAGATGACTCATCTACTAAAATACTTGGAAAAGGAATTGTAAAGATTGGAAGTGAAAATGTAAAAGCAGGAAAAGTCCTATTGGTTGAAGATCTGAAGCATAATCTCCTTAGTGTTAGTAAAATGTGTGATCAAGGATACACTCTTACGTTTGACTCCCAAAAATGTAAAATCAAAGAAAATAACTTAGGAAGATTGGTTTCAATTGCAACAAGAAGATTGAACAACATATACATCCTAGACATGAAGAAGAGAGAGAATACAAAAGCCACACAAAAGGATTCCAAGGAAGAAAAAGTCCCAAAGACCAAAAATAAGGATGAAGTATTATTGAGTGCCACATGTTCAGGGTGAGCAACCCCAAATAAGAAGGTTACCTTTTTCCATTAAACTTAGGGGGAGAAGCCCTATCCTTTGCCATTGATGTCAAAGGGGGAGAGAAATTGGGATCATGATAATAGGGGGAGCATGAGTGTTTCCATCAATGACAAAGGGGGAGATTGTTGGAAGATTGGTTGTTGTCATTGATGTCAACCCTAGTCATGGGTTTTGGACCACAAGATTGATGAAGGTATTTGGACATGAAGGAAAATGCACATGTAGATAAAACACCCATGGATGGATATTATACACCATGTTTTTTCTGGTGGTATGTGGCACGTCATGTGGATCCTCATGGTTGAGGAGAAATGAATTTTTGAAGATGACAAAGTGAATTGAAGAAGGAAGAACATGTAGGCCTTGAAGATAATTAAAGAACAAAATTACAAAATAAGAAAGTGTCAGGTCGGCCCTAATGTTAAAAGGAAGTGACATAAATGGTATAAATAAATATCATTATACATTCATTTGATATACAAGTCTAATTTCATAGGAAATCATAAGTAAAGAAGGTCGGATTTCAAGGGAGAATGAAGTCTTTTGGTGATGTGTTCTAAGATATGCTATTTTCAGGTCATCTTACCATTTTCGCTACAAAATGTTTTATAGAACGATTCAGATGGTGAAATTGCTATGGTATTGAGAAGACATATCAAGGTACCTTTGGTAAAAGTTTCAGCTCTTGATTCACTATAATGATGGAGATAAATTCTGTGGAATATAGGGTTTTTGACCAGTCCTGAAGCTAGTCAATAAACAAGTGTTCCAGGTAAAACAGTCATAAATTCTTCATAGAGAATCCAAATGAAGTGGGAAAAATTGAATTGGAAAGAGTACGGACTGTAGTTTCTTGTGTGCAAGTTTCCAAATTTGTTGTTAAATATTGAGCGTGGGGCATTCTGTACAAGTTTGGTCACCTGAATAAACCAGAATTGAACAAAGTCTACCATTCTCTCTATAACTTGTTTTTGGGTAGAAGGAAGGGGAAAGGATGGAGAGTTAAACTCTCTTTTGATATTGGAGTATTGTATATTCCTCTTGTAGGTTTATCCCTCCCTTTACATTTGGAAGTTGTAGCTACATTTGGAATTCATTACTTCCCTTGAACAATAACTATTGATTATTTCTCATATATTGTGCATGGTGTATTGTGGTGTATTGGTGTAACTCTTATACTATTGTTAATTTCTCATTGGATATAGTTGAATGGTTTAAGTAGAAGTTGAAAAAGGTTTTAAATTGTACCTGATATTGATTCACCCCCCTCTCAGTATCAACACTTTGGACCACATAAATTATGTAGTGTCCTCCCTCAACTCTTTGGAGGGACAAAAGACCAAAAACAGGTGAATATGTGTAGGGTAATGGGATTGTAAGTGTTAGGTGTTTTGATCTATGCTTGTGAATGTCCTTCTTAAATTTAGAGAGTTTATACCCAAGGTTAATCCAGATTTGTCCAACAAAAACCATAGAGCACCGACATATCAATCCTTGGCCAAGGCCAAGGAAGGTCTCACCCAAGATGAAAATATGATCACAAATACCATAAGGTATTATGAAAGGGATGAATGATAAACACACAAAGAGAATTAGGATTGGAATCCATTTATCTCATATCTAAAATATTATTTAGGACTAAGAATTAGAAAAATACACACATATTCATCTCATACATGATAGAACAAAATGGGTCAAAATTGTTGCATCTTCATTACTGGAAGCATTTCATCATAACAAAGATATACATTGCATAGGACCTATACATATGGGAGATATAGAAATTCATATATTCTCTATATAAATCCTCCTAATTACAACATGCTCTGCAATGCGCCTTTGCTTAACACTCAGACATACACAGACACAAAAATATACTCAAAACATTGCAGCATTACAACAGGCTCAGAGAGAGATCAATATGGAAGAATCAATGAATCTCTTTTCCTCAATATCTAAACAGCCTAACCATATATCCCTATTTATGATATTAGATATTCCTTTTATAGCTTTCTCTGCTAGGGAGAATTGTCTCTTTCTACTCTGCTCCACTCATTTTTCTAACAAAAGTGCCTCTCATGCCTCTCATGTCTACCAGTGCTCCATGTAGACTTCATGTATTAATGGAAATATTAACATCCTGGCTAGAACATCCTCTATCCATCCCACATCCTCATATGTTGATGGTTGTAATCATTTGGAGAGATTTACTGATGATCCCTTTCTTGATTCCGATGGGAATCTTCTTGGTTTCTAGTGAAATTGAAAAAACTCGGACCAACACACATTTTTTAGTCTTTAAGCTTGGTGCACAATTGACAAAAATTGGTCTGGCATGCACTCTATGTCATTCGTTGCACATATCCTTGGGCACACACAAAACTATGGAATGAGCTCGCACAACTTCGTTTTTGTGTGCATGTAAAACAAAATCCAAAACTTTGGGTGAAAATAAGCCCTCACCACTATTATCTGGCTTGTCCTTGAGCCAACTTCTTTATGAAATGACCGTTGCAGTGGATGATACAATGCTTTTGGGACTGGTGGTATAGGGGATGGGTGTGAGTGAGCGCGTTGGAGCTTTAAATATTGTAGTGTTCCCTGTGTTGTTTCCTGGATAACCATCCTCATGCAAAGTGTTGTAACCCTTGAGATGTTTCTGTCTAGGAAACTATGCCAAGGAATCCATGAAATTGATTTGATTTGTTTTTAGTCAATCTATCCTGAAACATAACGTTTTGTTTCTTTGTTTGGGCCTGTTTCACTAGTCTTAGAATATATAATAGAAAGATTACTAGAAGGAAAATTTTCTTTGTTTCAGTCACCTTTAAATTTGTAAAGATGATGACAAAAGAAATAAAACTGAATAGTGAAATAATGTATCTATGATAAATAATATTTAAATTTCATATAGAAGAAATGAACATTAAATTTATATCTAAACCAGAGTAAGATTTGAAAAGAAAAGAATATTTCGTTTATGTTCAAAAAGGAATAATGATGAAGATGAATATGATGATTATTAACGTCCACTAAGACTGAATTGGTCTATCAGACCTTAAGAGGGTAAGTGATTACTTGTGATTCTTTAGAATTTTGTTTCTATGCTCAAAAAGAATTAAGAGAAGCTTTCCAACATCACCATAGTTTTTTTGAGTTAAGAGGTTAGGAAGGTTGGTAGTGTGACAAATATTTTGAAAATTAGATCTAATCTGGGTATAGGCTGGACAATCTAAGAGAAATTTATTTTCATCTTCAACCTTCTTAGTGTCAAAAAGGTGACACACTCTTTCATCCCGAGGCATTTTAGGAATTGACCAACTCCCAATTTCACTATGGATCTCATGAGATTTTTTTTTATCTTAGCAATGCTTATTTTTTTCTTTACACTTGTCAATAAAGATAGATAATTTTAATATTCTAGATTAGGGTTGATTACATCCTTATAATACCTTAATTTTGTTTTTTCCTCCAACTCTTTATCACACCACATTTTCTCAAATTTTTATTTGATGATATTTTTAATAGTATCTTTATTCTGTAAAATGGTGTCTTCCATGATTCCCCAATAGTTTAGCCAAGACTAGGCATATTTATGCCATCCTCACTTGAGTCTATGGTGGTTATGACTCGATTTTGAAGAAATTTTAGGAAGTCTCTTGTCTTCCATGTTGTTTAACTTGTTCTTATACTTTAGGTATCTAGTCATAGCCATGCTCTCAATGGGGGAGAGGCTTGTTTCTAAGAGGAGGATGGGATAGGGCGTATTTCCTTTAATTTTAAGATTATAGGCTATTAAATTCTTTTGTATGTTCTCTATCTTTCTCTAAGATTCAAAAGAGATACTACAACCCTAGAATTCACATCCATAAAAAATAACAGGTGTAACAAGAGTCTCAAAGAGGATTTTCTTCTTTTCCCAAATCCAAAGATCGGTTGATTTACAATTGTTTCCAAGCCCATAATAAGATTTCCATCCCCCAATAATCCTTTTATTGATGCTATAATTCCAGTTGAGCTTGTGGTGAATATCAATTCCAAGGTATTTGTATGAATTCACTTCCTCCAAGTTGTTGTTGTCATATATGAAGGTATCATAAGTGATCTTATTGGACTTAATAATCATGAACTTAGTATTATCATAATCATGAACTTAGTATTATCAGTATTAACATTCATACCCATATTGGAGCAAAAATCCTTGAGGATTCTTAGTTGATTTTCAAGATCATGGGGAATCCTTTCCATAATAATTATATCACAATCATAAAGAAGAAGATTGATGACTATACCAGTGATATTAGGGATGACACAACCTACATTTTCCAAGCAATCTTCTAACTTGTCAATGTATATGCCAAAAAGGGTAGGGGACAAGGGAGAACCTTGTTTGACTCCAATATTGTAGTTAATCTCTTTTGACTAGCCCTCAATGTTTTTAAACTTAGAAATAACGTTCTCATACATCCTTATTGTAGCATCCCTCAACTCGAGAGGAACTTTGTTAAGTACCAAACCAGATCTACAAATATAATTCAATAATACCAAGAATAAACCATAAACCATTCACTATAACATGAACACAAGAAATAGAGAAAACCCTTGAGGTAGGGTAACACCATATATTGCTCCTTATGGAAGGATAAAACTCCTCAAGCAATCCTTGCTTGTACAATCACAATATTCTTCACTATGTTTCATTACATTGCCTACACTTCTTTATATAGCTCTCCCTATCTCCTAGGAACCTTCTAGAGAGCCTTCTCACATTTATTACATCCAACTACCATAGTGGGCCTTATTAATATAGTGGACCTAGTCCACCTTACATTGAATGACCACATTACCATATATTAAATGACTTCCACTAATAACACATAACTACATTCCCATTGTGCACCTCCCTAGGTACCCCATATTACCTCCCTAGGTATAGTACATTCCATCCCCCTTCACATGTTTCATCCTCGAAACATGAGAAGAAACCATACAATATGACCGGCTAAGAAATGTAGCCAACTAGTACCAAGTACGACCATCCATCCATCCCAATGGAAGTCGAACATGATGTCTATCTTCTACCTTTCCACCCTTATCTTTCTCTGCATCATGTTGGGGTTGCCATGGGATTGTTTCTATAGCTTGAGCTCTTCTCGTAGTGCTGGTAGTCCTCCATGCACCTCTTGATCGGTTTCATGTATGGTGCCCTACTGGTGCATAAATGTGTTGATGTACATGCCCTTGCCTTGATGACTTTTGCATCTCTATATGATGTGGATGGCGATATACAACAACTGTAGGAATTTGTTCTTTTTTCTTCAAATTTGCAACACTTTGTGCCTTTGAGTCAATGACCTCAGCTTCCTGATTATGTACTTCTTGTAGGGTTTTCTCTATTTCATAGGGTGATCAGATGGCTATTTCCTCTCAAACCCTGAAAGAAATTCTTGAATCATTCAAAGCCCAATTGTTTCACACATTGGATGACAGATTGGATGCATTTGTACATGGCCTCACAAACAGCCTCACAAACAGCCTCACAAATGGCCTCAATGATAGTTTTCATAGTATTCAAGATTCATTGAATAACATGCAGGAGAGATTTCTTATGGAGGGCCTTCGGGATGAATATAATCAAGAAATATATGCTTGGTATGATTTTGAGGCAGATTGTGATGATTGGTATATGGATAGTTGTCATTTCTGGGATGACAACCACTTTCATATTTTATTTGATGACTCTACTCCACCTTCGGTAGAGAATCAATGTCCCACATCAGGAGCTAGTTGCCAACGTTCAGTCTACATATTCTGCAGTGGTATTATTCATTCTAGATTCTGCTACGACCCTTTTCCACTATGTGGATGGATCTTCTTATTTGGATCCACATGATAAGTGTCAGTCTTTGGAGCATAATTTGGAGTTGGTTATTGGGTTCCAAAATCTTCCACGAGGAGTTCACATGAGCACTTGGACATGGGACCCGGGCTTACAATGGTGGTTGGACTACTTCAGCATGGTGGATTTCCTTTCTAAATGGGACCTTGGTTCTTCAGTCTTCTTCAGCATTATGGTCCACAATTATCCATGGGACCCTGGTATATGGTTGTACATCNGAGGGCCCATAGTGATAATAGTGAAGAATATTGTGATTATACAAGCAAGGATTGCTTGAGGAGTTTTATCCTTCCATAAGGATTAATATATGGTGTTACCCTACCTCAAGGGTTTTCTCTATTTCTTGTGTTAATGTTATGGTGAATGGTTATGAAGTATATTTACAGATCTGGTTTAGGTACTTAACAATCTCCTCCTCCTTCGTGATTAGAAATGAGATCTTCACCTTTCAAAGAGGCCTCCTCTTAGCCAAAGGAGGCATACGATGTCATCAAATTAGATTGATAAGATCCCAAGGGGGACAAAATGGGGGTATATGTATAGGTGATGTAGTCAAATGTATATGTAATAGATATTGGTCGAATAATGGACCCACATGTGCAATAAATGAGAATAGGTATATATATAGGTAAATATAGTCACTATTAGCATGAAAATATGAACGTATGATTTGGTTATGTGGTTTTACTTGGGTTATTTATAGGTTATCCTATTATATAAGGAGTTATTGTGTAACTGATTTATATTATCTCTTTGGTAGTTGTGCTCTACATTCACATATTGTGTACATTGTGTGTACTCTAATTTATTTTGATATTTTAAAGATTTGGTACATAAATTTGGTATCATAGGATGAAAAAGGAAAATGATAGAAATCTTTTTTTAGAGAGCATTTGTTTCTATGGTGAAGCTTCTAAGTGGTGGAAAATTCTTGATGAAAATACCATGGATGCTTTTAGGGGCTAAATTTCACTCATGGGCTAATTTTCCATGGTTTTTACAAAAATGAGATTTGCTATTTTAAAAATGATTCACCCAAATTTTATAGGATAAAATTATTTTACCTTAAAAATCACCAAAATTTTATAAAAACTATATAAAATCCTTAGAAATTTGAATATTTTCACGAAAATATCGCCAAACATTAGTAAGATTAGTAAGATTAGTAATAAGGATTAGTAAGATTCGCCAAGGTATTTACATTTTAAAATAAATTTCCGTCCTTAAAATCATCCCTAGAAAATACTAGACTAAACACAACATGGGAAGTATTTGAAAAACTCTTATCAAATAAATGGATCATGGACATTAAAATGAGGTGATGCATAAAATTAAAGTTGAGTTAAAAGAATAAAAAGAAGAGTTAAGTAAGAAGGGTGATTATTTGTAAAATATATATACCCTTAATGAAACACTCATTAAGGAGGTTCATAAATTTATTAAAAAAAAAGGAAAGTTTAGCAAAGGAAAGTGGGAAAAGGACAAGGCAAGGAAATGATTACTAAAGAAATATGAAGAAATAAAAAGGTTGCATAAGCATCATCAATTCCTTCTTAACAATGTTAAGAATATAAAAAAACATCTAATGACAACTAAACTAAAGAATAAGGATGAG
The DNA here is from genome assembly GCA_009831015.1 of Picea engelmannii. Lineage (NCBI taxonomy): Eukaryota > Viridiplantae > Streptophyta > Pinopsida > Pinales > Pinaceae > Picea > Picea engelmannii. The sequence continues at coordinate 1,265,593 of ML777600.1, read as the reverse complement.
GATATTATCATAAAAAATTAGGAGGATACGAACAAAATATTTGAAGAGGAAATTTCAAGAAGGTTGAAGAAGCCGTAAATAAGAATGCGGTAAAAACTAGAAATGAGATATAGAATTGAATAAGGAGGTAATAATTTGATGGATGAAATCACATTACAACTTCAATAGGAGAAGGAAGACAAGATTCAAAAAGGTGACTAGAAAATACTTGAAGAATTTGATCTCCACCTCAAGGATGTACATGTAAAATATGATGGTGGTATTTTAAAGGATAGACTAATCAAAGGCCAAGAAGAGAAGATAAAGGATTCCACTCTCTTTGAAAGATGACTAATGATATGGATGCGAAAAATGAAGGAAAACCTTCAAAGGTGAAACCATACTAACACCCTAATTTGCAATAAAGACAAGAATATCTACATTGACATTACCAAAAAAGAAGATGGAATAATTAGAAATATTCATGGAATAGAGCATCATAGAACCATTAATAAATAGGATATTATGAGATACTAGAAAATACAACAAAATAGAGAAGTTACAAAAACAACATAGGGTATCAAAGGAAATAAAATTATGCAACAACCATCTATCAAGGATTAAGACCAAAAAAGAATTGACTTTGTATGGATGGATCATCATTAGTTGTAGCAAGAGAGAATGAAATTAAGGAAATCATATTACTTGGTTTCATCACATGTAAAATAACTAACTACAAATCTTTGAGGATAAAATTTTTGAAGGAGGGTATTATGATATGACCCCAAGGGGGGTATCTATGGGGGTAGAATTATATGTAATGGGTTGAATGCATAGTAATAGGGACCAGCCTAATAAAGGGCCCACATGTGAAATGAGTGAGTATAGGTATATATATAGGTCAATATAGTCATTATTGACATGAATGTATGAACATATGATTTGGTTACCTGTCAATTGGGTTTACCTCAGGTGGTTGGGATGAATTATTGTTATCCTCCCCACTTGGATTCAATTCACATAAGTGACAATATTAGGGACCTAACCTCCTTAACCCCTCACGTAGGTAGAATAATATATTTTCCATGTAATAAAGGCCAATATTAATAAGGCCTAGTAATAAGGAAGAGTAAGTCAAATGTAAGAATACCTAATAGAAGCTTCTGCTTCTAGAATATCTTCCTCTAGATTGTTATTTTCGTAGATAGATTTAGTATAAATAGGAGTCGAGGGAATGATAATTTTTGTCTTGGATATTGTTGTAATAGAGCTCTGCTCTGTTGGAGGTTTCCCCCTCGAAGAGGCAAGTGAACATTGCTATCATTAATAGATGTGCTCTTTCTGTTGTTATTCTGGTATTATTTTGATAGTGTTCTGGTTATATCATTGTTGTTCTGAATTTGCTTGCTAAATATTTATGTCCTTCATACTATATTATATCTGGAATATTTCAAGTGGTATCATAGCACTTTCCTTGGCATAAAATTGTGGGTTATTTTTTTTCAGGGTAGAGATGTATTATGACGTCTTAAATCTACAAAGATATGTCATTCAACACATAAATCCATGATTGGGGAAGCATACGTGCATGAATTACAAGTGGTACTTAATATCACATTGTTGGCCACCCTTGTAACCCCTAGTGGTACCCCTTCGAGTGGTAGCGCATCAGACATCACCTGTATACGGATCGACCTAGATATTTTGAAGCCCTCCATAGATAAATCGATCGATTGCCTAACTGTTATAGTTACACCGAGAAAAACACTTGAGTAGATACTCTCTAGTACATGGGTAGTCAGGTAGTACGGCTCAGATCATGGTCTAGAATCCTTGTTTTGTGCCCTGAGATATTGGGTCGAGTACTACTATTGGACCTCACATGTATATCAGAGAGATATAGCACATGGAAAACCCTTGTTTGTAGAAATCCTGAATATCCTAACCCTTGGGATGGAAACATAAATAGTCGATCTTGTTGGCACCATTATTTGAGCCCTATCCCATTCCATTCCTCTCTTCTCCCTAATCACAGTCATACCTATAATTTTTCAGCAAAAAAAAAATCACGTGGACCTTGTAAATGTGTTGAACCTGCACATAATAGATCTGGATAGAAAATACTACACACATTTGCAAAGAGAAATTAAGAAAGAAGAAGCAAGATAGAAAGAATGGAAGAATTCTCATTAACTGTATGCCACACTCAAAGAGTGAATAATTTACAATAGATATAGGATACATGAGTAACTAATGAGCCATATTGGTGGCCTAGATTGATATGGACACACACTAGAAATTACAAGAGTAAATTTCCACCTAGTATAGTCTCTCAGGCAGTTACAGGAGTGAATTACCACCTAGCTGAGTTAACTAGTCAACTAGTCTTCAGTTAACTAACTGAACAAAGAGTAGTGAGTTTGTGATGATCCAAATGTTGCATGGTGACAAAACCAATGCAACATCTAAACTCAACTCAACTAGTCAAACTGAAGTGTCAAATGAAAGAGAATATTCTCCAGGTGGAATATTCTCCCCTAAAATATAGGAGACTAGATAATGACTAATTATGACTA
>ML777600.1:1251867-1262988 GCA_009831015.1 Picea engelmannii | reverse complement strand
AAATGAGAAGGAACAAAAAGCAGTTGCTAAGCAACCCAGTCCTTCACTCCAAGAGGACCTCGCAACTATGCAAGTTTGTGGTCGTTGAAGATTTTGTTGAAGATGTATATGTTTGCACGGATCTGATGAATTATATGCACCATTGAGATGTCCACATGTATCCACTTTATCTTCTTGTAATGATAAATATCCAAATAAATTTTGGATGAAATTTTGAAAACCGTGCGGTAGTTTCTGGAAAAATGCTGAAATTTTGTTGATTCTAAAACAATCATAACTTCACTTTCCGGACTCCATTTTGGACGATTTGTTCTTTGAAATTGGATATTTTCTTGAGAGGAATTAAAATATCCAATTTGTTTCTACAAATTGTGATAAAAAAATATCATAATGGCATCTGATGTGCGTGGCTCCCTTTTTGTCTCCTGAGATGCATGCATGGTGCATGAAAAAGTGTCTGCATGTGACTCCTAAGATGCAAGCCATATATCTTCCACATTAATTTCAGAAAATAAATCTGAAATGGAGTAGACATCATCTTCAATTATTGGAATACTAATTTCTGCAAAAACGTTTGTAGAAGACTCTTCATAATAAGAGGCTTGATATTCTGATGGCTTCTCTTCTGGCTCTATCTGTTCGACCTCCTGCATGAAATATTCACAATATTCTTTATTCCCAAATAGAACCTCCAATCTGGTCCATAATTCATTTGGAGTTGATCCTTGTGATTCTTCATATACTTGATGGAAAAGTTCGAGAGAAACAGACATGCCGATACTTCCTATGGCCATATCTTGTCTATTGAGAAAGTCATTTTTCTCATCGAAAAAATCAGGCTCTACTTCCATTGTCATGATTATTTGGTATAAGCCTCTACTTCTAAGAAGAAGTATAATCTTTGGCTTCCATTCCAAATAGTTATGAGGTGTGAGAAGTATTTCCGGTGAATAATCCATCTTTTGTTATCTTCAATCTTTTGTACCTACCAAAAATGATTTGGTGTAGCTTTTTCTTAGTAGTCCATTGGCTCTGATACTATGTAAATGTGTTGAACCTGCACAGAATATATCTAGATAGAAAATACTACACACATTTGCAGAGAGAAATTAAGAAAGAAGAAGTAAGATAGAAAGAATGGAAGAATTCTCATTAACCATATTCCACACTCAAAGAGTGAATAATTTACGATAGATGTAGGATACATGAATAACTAATGAGACATAGTGGTGGTCTAGATTGATCTGGACACACACCAGCAATTACAAGAGTAAACTACCACCTAGTCTAGTCTCTCAGGCAGTTACGGGAGTGAACTGCCACCTAGCTGAGTTAACTAGTCAACTAGTCTTCAGTTAACTATCTGAACAAAGAGTAGTGAGTTGGAATATTCTTCCCTAAAATATAGGAGACTGGATAATGACTAATTATGACTAATAAACAAGGAATAACCTTAGGAAAAATAAATCCTAGGTGTGTGTGAAGTAACTCCAATAGACCTGAACCCCTTCCGACCCCCTTATTTGGGCCTTAACCCATTGGATTCCCCCCGTCGCCCTGATCATCATGATACCCTTCACCCATAACCCCTTTTATTTTTGGTCCCACCCATCCCTTTCTATTTCCCCCCTTCATCATGGCCCACACCCGTAGCCAAGACTTGGAATCCCACTTCAAATCCTTGTCCTCTTCTTTCACAAAGACCCAATAGGAAGTGTGAGAACTCAATGCCTATATTGCCACCATCAATAAAAACATGGATTCCTCCATAGACACAAAAATGGAAACCATCAAACATGACCTCTCTAACCATATTGCATCCTTCACTGGCATGATCTACGCCAAGTTGAATATCCCTGTAGACCTTACCTCCTCTGACCCACCTTTTCACCCTGAAGGTGAAACTTCCTCCAACTCCCATAATTTTCATCCCCATCACTTTCAGCGTGACCTATGCCTTCTGTGTGTGGATTTGAAAAAACTGGATGGCTCAGATCCCACCGGTTGGGTAACTCAAATGGAATAGTATTTATTTTTGTATAAAATCATAGATGAGTTTGCCAAAATTTGGTATGGTTCTCTCCATCTAGATCAAGAATGTTGGAAATGGTGGCAATGGATAAAAAAATCTCGCCAAGGGTATGTGGCTTGGACACAATTTGTTTTAGATATTTATGAATGCTTTGACACTAACACCAACCATTTAGGTTGTTTGACAAAGTTGAAACAATCTAGCATAGTGGAATACTTTATAGCTATTTTTGAGCGATTGGCTTTCCGCACAAAAGGCATGTCTGATGTTTTTTTTTTTCGAGAATGATTTATCAGTGGCCTCAAGGATGAGATATGTTCCCATGTCCTCATGGCTCACCCTCAAAGTTGGTTGGAAGCTACTAAAATATCTAAGGAGGCACAACAAGTTGTCTCTTATCAAACCAGAAAACCATCCTTCATTCCTCGCCTTAAACCGATCACTCCCCCTCCTCCTTCCACTCCACTAAAGATATAGAAATTGACCCAGGCAGAAATGTTTGAACGCCAACTCAAGGGCCTTTGTTATAATTGTGATGAAAAATATTTTCCTGGGAAAAAAAGTAAGGAACAAAATATTTTTATGGTCATCTCTGAGGATGTTTCTAAAGAACATGTCAAGGCTCCCCATATGGTTGAGTCACCTGAAACCATTGACATGACTCAACCTTCCGACCCTCTAGAAGTTGAACCGGTCATTTCCATGAATTTTCTCACTGGCTTCTTTGCTCCCCAAACCCTCAAGATTATTGGTTACAATAAGCATAGGAATTTCATCATCCTCGTTGACAGTGGAAGCACCCATAATTTTATTCATCATCACATTTCCCAAGAAACTAATTGTTATATCTGAGAAGTCAACAACTTTCAAATCATTATTTCTAATGGTGGGTCCATGAAATGTGGGGGCATTGTGAAAATTTGTCTCCAAATTGGTCAGTGCCACATGAAATCTCATATGTTTTCTATCAACATGGGTGGTTGTGATAATGTATTCGGTGTCAAATGGCTAAGGACGTTGGGACCCATTCTCATGGATTTTAAGGAATTAACCATGCAATTCAACCAGGAGAGAAAATAGTATAAGTTCTAAGGCATCACAACAAGTTCCCTTGATATCATCAGTTCCCATTGCATGGAAAATCTCCTCAAAAAAGTTCATTTCGACATTATTGCACAATTCCATTCCATTCACGCCACGGAGAAACCCTTTGTGCCTCTTGACCTCCAATCCATCCTCTCCAAACATTAAGTTGTTTTTTCCACTCCCCAAGGCCTTCCTACTTCCTGTGTTGTTCATGATCATTCCATTCCCCTTGTCCCAGACATCCTTCCTCCCAATGTGAGTCCCTATCATGATCACTTTTCCCAGAAAAATGAAATTGAGCAAATTGTTCAAGAAATTCTTGCCACGGGCGTTATCCATCCTAGTACTAGCCCCTATTCTTCTCATGTATTCATGGTACTTAAGAAAGAAGGCTCTTGGCGCATGTGTCCTAACTTCCATGCCCTAAACAAACTCATCGTCAAAGACAAATTTCCCAGTCATGTCATTAATGATCTCTTGGAAGAATTAAGTGGTGCCCAGTTATTTACTAAACTTGATATTCATTTTGGATACCACTAGAAACATATGAAATAGGTTGGAATCCCTAAGACTGTATTTTGAACTCATGAGGACCACTATTATTTCTTGTCATTCCATTTGGCTTATGTAATGCTCCCTCCACTTTCTAAAGCCTCATGAATCGTGTCTTCCATCCTTTTCTCCATCATTTTTTCTTAGTTTTCTTTGATGATATTCTCATCTATAGTAAAACTTGGATATCCCATCTTTCTCATGTGGATCGAGTTCTTCATCTACTCTCTCAGCACCAAATTTTCCTCAAACATTCTAAATTTTCTTGTGGAGCCTTAGAAGTTGATTACTTGGGTCATATTGTTGGAAATATAGGTGTTAGGGTGGATCCTAAGAATATTGAAGATATGTAGGATTGGCCTCACCCCAAGAATCTCAAAATATTGTGTGGTTTTCTAGTCTTAACATGCTAGTATCGCAAGTTTGTTAAGAATTATGGAAATATTGTGGCGCCTCTCACTTCTCTCCTTAAAAAGAATTATTTCAATTGGACTCTTGTGGATGATCATTCCTTTCAAGCCTTGAAAGAGGCTATGTGCATTACACTTTTCGTAGCCCTTCCTGACTTCACAAAGACCTTTGTCCTAGAATGTGATGCTTATGGGAGAGGAATTGGAGTAGTCCTTGTGCAAGATGGTCGGCCTTTGGCCTTTACCAACAAACAACTATCAAAATGGAATTTGGGCCAATCAATCTATGAAAAGGAAATGTTGGTTATTCTACATGTAGTGTACCTATGACATCCTTATCTATTAGGGAAACGTTTCAAAATTAAGACAAATCATCAGAGCCTCTAGTATTTTTTGGAGCAACGTCCTTCATCCCTAGAGAAACAAAAATGGGTGACTAAGATATTTAGATATGATTATGAGATCATTTACAAGAAAGGAAAATAAAATGTGGTTGTTGATGCTCTTTCAAGAAAATATGAAGATGAAGGGTCCCTTTTTCCCCTCTCCTTCATTGTACTATATTGGCTCCAATCCATTCGTCGAGAATGGCTACAAGATCCCAAATTTTTGCATCTAATCCAACAATTGAAAACCAATTCTCCAGTTTCCCTAGGATACTCTTGGCACAATGATGAGCTTCGCTACAAAGGCCATATGTATTTAAGTAAATAGCCACAACTTAAATCCATGGTCCTTTCTAAGTTTCATGTTGCACCCACAACTGGGCACTCAGGGTTTACCAAAGCCTATAACCGGGTCAAACATTCTTTTTTCTGGGATAGTATGAAATATGATGTTATCACTTTTGTGGTGGAATGTGATGTTTGTCAATGCAACAAGGGAGAAACAATAAAATCTCCTGGAACACTACAACTGTTGTTGATTACACCCTCTATTTGAAGGGATATCTCTATGGATTTCATTATTCGATTACCTAAATCGGGAAATAAGTCAGTCAACATGGTGGTAGTTGATCATCTTTCCAAGTATGCTCGTTTATGTTCTCTTCAACACCCATTCACCACCTCCATTGTGGCTAAACTTTTCATGAATCATGTCTTCAAGCTTCATGGCATGTGTCACACCTTGCTTCCCCTAGTTTGTAAAAATAACTGGACTGGCCAAGAACTATGGCAAACTCATGAATGTGAATATGTGATGTAAATGGACCTTGAGGAAGAGGTCAATGAATGTGAATAACATTTTGAATTTATTGTAGGACTGCTGAGAGGGGATGTGCAGAAAAAGAGACCACGATGGCGGTGGAAGGCACCTGGAAAGGTGGCGTTAACTTCCATCGAGAATTAACACCGTATTTGGACTGCACTGGCCCGAAGAACCAAAAGTGGCTTGCTGGCCCTGAATTTAATGTCTCACAGGCTGGTAGGAGGATGGATTAATGAGGGATTGGATGGTGAACTTCCCATCCGTAGAGCCTTCAGGCCTGATCAGCACAAGGGGAATCACACCACACGCAACCTCTCAAGAGGATAAGGCATGAGGTAGAAGCAATTTTAGGGGGGGCAGACACGAGGGGAACTCTGGCATTACGCAGAGTAAGTGATAGCAGAGAGGAAGGATTACAACCTTCGCTTCTGGTAACTGGCAGACAGAGAGATGCAGTCTCACAGCATCATGGTCTCAGCTTGGGGGTGGCTAGTGGTAAATCCACTGGGAGTCGTTGAGCTTACGGTTGGGTGGAAACGAGCACCCCTCTCAGCATTTACTTAACCCTGGTGTTATTTCCGATAAGTGTTTTTCCTCTGGCACCTTGAAATATGTGTATTTTGATAACAATGCTCATAAGTTGCGGAACTGTGAATGTTTTCATTATAAGGATGACTGTATGATGTTTGATCAGTGCTAGTAGTTGTATATGCTTATAACAGAAAAACCATGCATGGATTCTGTTGATAAATGAATTTAATTATGCTTAAGTTGAACCAAGTCAGACTTCCAGACCATTCTCGGTAAGTTGTTTCCCCTTATCTGTCTCCAGGGATGCCCCGGAATAGATCTCTTCACAGATATTCCCTCCTTGGGAAGGTTTACCAAGAACCTGGAAAAAGGGACTTAAATGGGAAAGTCTTAATAACCCTGTACGAGGAGGAATGACCCTCTCAAAATTCCGAGGTAGCATAGTAGGGATAAGCAATGAATCAACAGATGAGATCTCGTCGGAAGGCCTCAGGTCATTCACAACCGTTAGATTGACGAAAGAAATAAGGGTGTTACATACCTTGCCCCTTTTCCCTCTATCTTCATGAATAACGAGGAAATCGGGATCGTAGACCCCCAAAGTCCATGAGAACATTTGGATCGTTCATCTTTCCACATCCATGAAGTAGTGGAGGAATGCCCGAGGTGGGACAGATCTGAGCCATTAGATCGTAGCTAGAAAAAACCAACAGCCGTTGGATCTGTTAAGCGATGCATGGGGGGTTAAACCTTCGTGAAAAGTAGAGGTAAAAACCCGACGAGAAGGTTGACACATCAGGATATCGGTACTCGGGATATCGGAGTTCTCGAGGTCGAGAATGTCGGGCCATTTCAAGTCCCGAAAAAGCGAAATGATTTGGACCGTCCATTTGTGCAGACACATGGTGGAAATCGAGAGACCGTCGGTATATCAGCTACCAGGGTTTTGAGTTGACAGAAAATTTCGGTCATCGGGGTATAAAAAAACTCAAAAATCACGAGATTAGATCAAGGTCGTCCATCAGTCGGGACACATGGAGGAGATCCATACCATCGGGGAAGTCCCGATAGTAAAGTCAATAGGTACATCGGGGTTCAGCATTTCGCGAGTCTTGAAGACAAGACTTCAGGAGCATCAGAAGTCGCTAAATCCAAAGAGTTAACCAGGACCATCCATCAGAGGAGGGTGTGCGATAGTAGTCGGAGACATCAGGGAAAGTCCCGATAGGAAGTCATCTATCAGCATTTGGGTGATCGGGATATCGAGAATCCCGGTGACAATGTGTTTATGCAATTCGGAATCACGAAGTTTGAAACCCCGATAGGGAGGAAAGTCTCATTGCGGGCCAGCTGTCAACATAGCGGAGAATCGGGATTCGAGGGATCGACAATCCCATGGGCAAATGAATTTTATCATTTGAAACCCCAAAGCCCCGATAGGTGATATGACTGCGATCATATAGAGGGAGGTCATGTGGACCAAAAGGTCTAGCCCAGGGGACTAGCGAAAGCTGACATCATATCGGTATATCGGGGATTCCGAGGACAAAATGATTATGCATTTCAAAATTGCGATGTTCGAAATCCCGATGGGAGACAAGGTTGCGGTCTTGTGAGATAGTGGTCATGTGGGCCAGGAGTCTAGCCTGGAGGGCTAACGGGATTTGGAGCACATCGAGATTTTGAAACCCAAAACCCCAAAGGAAGGATAAGGCTTTCGTCTTATGAATTAGCGGTCACATGGACCAGAGTTTAGCCAGGAGGAGCTAAGGCCCAAAGGAGCGCATCAGCAAGTCAGAGTTCGAGGATTCAAGAGGACAGGAACTCTGGACCTTGGGAAAGACAAAACCTCGAAAACTGAAACTGAAAAGGGGAAATGTCACAGACGCATGAAGAAGAGGTCGTGACAGGGAATTAAGGACCTATGGATCGGGTTTGGCATTTCGCTGTTGCAAGCTTCGGGGATTCTCATTATTGAGAAATCAACGAAAAAGTCTGATTTTAGGTAGTGGGTATGTTACAAAGTGGTATCAGAGCATGGTTACAACACTCGGCCTGATTGGGCTCATGTATGAGTTGCGCATAAGCTTCGTTCAAAGTTCTCCTATGAAGAAATAACCCCTAACGTAACTCTCTTGTTTAGGATTAAAACTTGGAAATGAGAACCCGACTGTGTATGCATGTGAAAGATTTATGAATTATGCGCAAATTATAAAAATGTATTTAATTCTTGACTAATATCCAGCGATTGTCTTTTCACTCAAGCGGACGATCAGCCACGGGAATCTACAGATGCAGAGCATGGTGACTCACCAAGAGGTGGGAGAAGGCTCCCACAACAAAGACGAAGAGTCTGACGAAATAAGAGCAATAGGAACCCCTCCAGATCTAGTTGAGACTGTGAGGAGCCTCATGCTTGAATTGCAAAGCTACAAGGATGACAATGAAAGAATGATGAAAGAACAAGAAAAGCAAACTGAAATTAATGTAGTTTTACTGCAGAGCTTATCTGACCTACAGCGACAAATGCAGCATGAACTGGAGATGCAGAATCATGGTCGTATCAGTGGCCATACTGAGAGAAGCACGTCAAGAAAGTTCCACCCCAGAGGTAAAGGACCAGTGCCAGACGATTCCACTGAGAAGGAAGATGGTGATTCAGAAGGATCTTCTAGCAGCAGGACCAGTTCCTATTCTCAAAGAAAACAGAAGAAGCAAAAGACTTCCAAGAGTCATAAATTTGAGGAATTCAAAAAGGCCAAACCTCCCTCCTTTGATAGTGAGATAAAGAAGGGAGAGGAAGCTGAGGCCTGGCTACTTGGACTGAAGAAATATTTCAGAGTCCATGATTTTTCAAAGAATTTGAAGGCCTGAGTGGCCACTTTCAATCTGAATGGAAAGGCTTCCATCTAGTGGGAAGACCTTAAGAATATGAAAGGGGTCCACGAGGATGACATGTCTTGGAAACGGTTTGAGAAGTACTTCTGGAAGAAGTCTTTGTTGGAAAGATATTTCGACGAGAAGGCTAAAGAGTTTTATGAACTCAAACTGGGACAACTTACTATGGAGGAATATGTCAACAAATTCCTCAACTTACTGAGATATGTACCTACATCAAAGAAGAGAAGGCGAAGGCACAACGCTTCATCAGTGGGTACCCAAGGAATACTGGAACCGAATTGAATTCGACGAGCCAAAGACCTTAGAAGACACTATACAAAAGGCAACATATTGTCATGAACAATATGGACATCAGGCAAAGTCTCGTGGAGACTGGAAATAGAAGAGTGGTTCGAGATTTCAGAAAAAGGGGATTAAATCCTCATAATTTAAGAGCTACAAGAAGAACCCCAAAATGAACTTTCCAACCTAGAGTGTACTCCAACAGAATTTTTCCTCGGTGGACGGAAATAAAACTTCTGGACCTATACCAGTGAAGACTAATAACCCAAAGAAAGAACCTCTGAAATGTTGGGGTTACGGAGAAGAGCATCTCCTGAGAGACTGTCCACACCGACAACAGAACAGTCGGAAAATTTATAACATGAAGGAAGCTACCACAGTCAATGATGTGGCAAGGAGTGTGCTATAGATTTATGTAGCCTTGGATAATAACCAAGCTGACCACCAAGCTTCAGTGGTGGAAATAGAAGGTATGATTTTCAACCATCTGGTGTCTGTTTTGATTGACCCTGGTTCAAATTTAAGTTATATAGCCCCTAGAGATGTTGATAAGTGTAAACTGCAGCCACAGAAGCAAACTAAACCATGGTTGGTGCAGTTAGCCACTGGCACCAAAAGAAAGGTAGTAGAGGTCATACCAGCCTGCCAATTAATGTTGGGTGAATTCCCCACCCAAGCAACCCTTAATGTATTACCCCTGGGATCATAGGACCTGTTGATTGGTATGGACTGGCTGGCCACCCATAAATCCAAATTGGAATATTACCATAAAACCTTAGAATGTGTGGACAAAGAAGGAAAAAGGATAACCCTCCAAGGGATCCGAAAACCGATCTCGGTGAGACAAATATCAGCCCTGCAAATGAGGAAGTATTGTCGAAAGGGATGTCCCCTATATGCAATACAGGTTCTAAAAACAATCGAAGGTGCTAAACCCATCCCTGATGATCACCCTATCCTGAGAGAATATAGAGATGTGTTTCCGGAAGAGGTATCGGGTCTACCTTCGAGAAGAGACATTGACTTCTCGATAGAACTTGCACCAGGAGCGGTGTCGATGTCTAGGACACCCTACCGGATGAGCACACTTGAATTAGTTGAACTCAAATTGCAATTGAAAGAAATGATGGATAAGGGTTATATTCGACCCAGCGTGTCCCCATGGGGAGCACCAGTCATGTTTGTGAAAAAGAAGGATGGCACCCTTAGACTCTGTATAGATTATAGGAAACTTAATAAAGTAACCATAAAGAACAAGTACCCCTTGCCCAGGATCGATGATCTATTCAACCAATTGGGAGGCGCGTCTATTTTCTCAAAGATTGACTTGAGGTTGGGATACCATCAAGTCCGAATTAAGGGTGAATACATCCATAAAACAGCTTTTCGGACACGGTATGGTCACTGTGAGTTTGTGGTAGTGCCATTCGGGTTGACCAATGCCCCTGCCACTTTCATGTTCTTAATGAAAAATGTACTCAGTAAATTTCTAGATAAATTTGTACTAGTTTTTATTGATGACATTTTAATCTACTCTAAGAATAGAGAAGAACATGAAGAACATCTTAGACTTGTGTTGCAAGTGCTAAGAGAACATCAACTCTATGCCAAATTCAGTAAATGTGACTTCTTTCAGAAGCAAATACACTACTTGGGACATGTTCTGTCCAAGGAAGGGGTAGCAGTAGATCCTGAAAAGATCAAGTCTATCATGGAATGGCCTACCCCAAAGGATGTCTCAGACATCAGATCCTTTATGGGATTGGCGGGATACTATAGGAGATTTATAAAAGATTTCTCCAAGATTGGTTGTCCAATCACTGCCCTCCATAAGAAGGGGATAAAATTATTGTGGACACAGCAATGTGAAGAAAGATTCCAAACCTTGAAACATCTACTGACCCATGCACCCGTGTTGAAAATCGTTGACCCAGAAGATGACTTCCTTGTGTGCAAAGATGCATGTAAAGAAGGACTCGGAGGAGTCCTTATGCAGGAAGGAAAGGTGATCTTCTATGAATCCCAAAAATTGAATGAACATGAGGTCAACTATGTGACTCATGATCTAGAACTGGCTGCCATAGTGCATGCCTTAAAAATGTGGAGGCATTACCTCTT
>ML777600.1:1219908-1251817 GCA_009831015.1 Picea engelmannii | reverse complement strand
ATTTGTGCTTATGACAGATCACTATGGATTATGGTATTTGTTCGACCAACCAAAGCTCAATGCTAGACAAGCTAGATGGATGGCCCTCCTTAGCGAATTTGATTTTGAAATCAAACACATTAAAGGGAAGGAAAATAGGGTGGATGATGCCCTCAGTAGAAGCATGAAAATGATTCACCTAGCAGCAGTGAGTACCTGCAAGATATATGTCAAAAATAGAGTCAAAGAGGCACAAGAAACAGATCCCTTCGTTCAAAATGTGACCCTGTACCTACAGCAGGAACCCACTGGAGAAAAATATGAAGGCTATCAGATGACCGAAGGAGGCCTGCTCACTCACAGAGATAGACTGTACATTCCCAATTGTGATGACTTGAAGAGGTTCATCATGGATGAACTACATAAAAGACCCTACACTAGTCACCCAGGAGACCAGAAAATGATCACTGCCACCCGGAAACAATTGTATTGGCCTGGATTGAAGAAGGACATAGAAAAATATTTGGCCCAATGCATAGAGTGCCAACAGGTTAAAGTAGAACATCGACACCTAGCAGGACTACTACACCCTTTACCCATCCCAGAATGGAAATGGGAAACCATATCCATGGATTTTATCACTGGATTGCCAACTTCAACCAAACAGAATGATGCCATTATGGTAGTGGTGGATAAACTGAGCAAGTCTTCTCATATCATCCCCGTCAAATCAACCTGCAAGGAAATAGATATCGCCCAGATATTCATGAAAGAGGTATTCTGACTGCACGGTATGCCGAGGGAGATAATATCTGACAGAGACACAAAATTTACTTCCAATTTTTGGAAATCACTGATGGTGGGTTTAGAGACTAAATTGTTGTTTAGCACCGCCTATCACCCTCAAACTGACGGACAGAAAGAAAGAGTAAATCAAATATTAGAAGATATGTTAAGGATGCATGTAATGCATCAACCCATGAAATGGGAAGACTACCTGTCATTGGTATAATTCGCCTACAACAACGGCTACCAAGCATCCTTAAAAATGAGTCCCTTCGAGGTCCTCTATGGTAGGCCGTGTAATACTCCAGTCAGTTGGAGTAACCCTGTAAACAGGATTTCTATTGGACCCGATATGTTGAAAGAAATGGAACAACAAGTGACTTCAGATAAAACAAAATCTGAAGGTCGCTCAGAACCAACAAAAAAGTTATGTTGATCAAAAGAGAACTCCAAGAGAGTTCAAAATGGGAGACCATGTATATCTCAGAATTAATCCCAGAAGGAGTTCCATGAAAATGGGAGCTTGTGCCAAATTGGAACCCCAGCATTGTGGACCCTTTGAGGTTCTAGATAGAGTTGGACCTGTAGCCTATTGGCTAGCACTTCCTCCCACAGTAAAAGAACATAATGTTCTCCATGTTTCATTATTGAATAAATATGTACATGATTCTAATCATATAATTGACTGGTCTGTGATCTAGGTGGAACCGGAGGGAGAGTTTCTGCCAGAACCCCAATGCATACTGGATAGAAAGGAAACCCCGCTCCAGAACAGAACCATTGCACAGGTCAAGGTGCAGTGAAAACATTTTGGCCCAGATGAGGCTACATGGGAAATGGAGGATGCCATGAGACAGGCATATCCGATTTTGTTTACTTATGTACATGCAATTCATGTTAATAGATAAGAACATCGAGGACGATGTTCCTTTTAAGGGGGAGGGAATTGTAATACCCTGTTTCCCCCAGTTTGTAAAAATAACTGGATTGGACAAGAACTATGGCAAACTCATGAATGTGAATATGTGATGTAAATGGACCCTGAGGAAGAGGTCAATGAATGTGAATAACATTTTGAATTTATTGCAGGACTGCTGAGAGGGGATGTGCAGAAAAAGAGACCACGATGGTGGTGGAAGGCACCTGGAAAGGTGGCATTAACTTCCACCGAGAATTAACACTGTATTTGGACTCCACTGGCCCGAAGAACCAAAAGTGGCTCGTTGGCCCTGAATTTAATGTCTCACAGGCTGGTAGGTAGATGGATTAATGAGGGATGGGATGGTGAACCGCCCATCCGTAGAGTCGTCAGGCCTGATCAGCGTGAAGGGAATCGTGCCACACGCAACCTCGCAAGAGGATAAGGCGTGAGGTAGAAGTGATTTCAGGGGGGGGCAGACACGAGGGGAACTCTGGCATTACGTAGAGTGAGTGATAGTAGAGAGGAAGGATTGCAACCTTCACTCCTGGTCACTGGAAGACAGAGAGTCGCAGTCTCACAGCATAGTGGTCTCAGCTTGGGGGTGGCTAGTGGTAAATCTGCTGGGAGTCGTTGAGCCTATGGTTGGGTGGAAACGAGCACCCCTCTCAGCAGTTACTTAAACCTGGTGTTATTTCTGATAAGTGTTTTTCCTTTGGCACCTTGAAATATGTGTATTTTGATCAATATGCTCATAAGCTGCAGAACTGTGAATGTTTTCATTATAAGGATGACTGTATGATGTTTGATCAGTGCTAGTAGTTGTATATGCTTATAACAGAAAAAACACACATGGCTTATGTTGATAAATGAATTTAATTATGCTTAAGTTGAACCAAGTCAGACTTCTAGCCCATTCTTGGGAAGTTGTTTCCCCTTATCTATCTCTAGGGATGCCCCGGAATATATCTCTTCACAGAGATTCCCTCCTTAGGAAGGTTTACCAAGAACCTGGAAAAAAGGACTTGAATGGGAAAGTCTTAATAACCCTATTCGAGGAGGAATGACCCTCTTAAAATTCTGAGGTAGCAGCGTAGGGATAAGAAATGAATCGACAAATGAGATCCCGTCGGAAGGCCCAGGGTCATTCACAACCGTTAGATTGACAAAAGAAATAAGGGCATTACATACCTTGCCCCTTTTCCCTCTATCTTCGTGAATAACAAGGAAATCGGGATCGTAGACTCCCAAAGTCCATGAGAACATTTGGATCGTTGATCTTTCCACATTCACGAAGTAGTGGAGGAATGCACGAGGTGGGACAGATCTGAATTGTTAGATCGTAGCTAGAAAAACCCGACAGCTGTTGGATATGTTAAGAGATGCATGGGGGGTTAAACCTTCATGAACAGTAGAGGTAAAATCCCGACGAGAAGGTTGACACATTGGGATATCGGTACTCGAGATATCGGAGTTCTCAAGGTCGACAACGTCGGGGAATTTCAAGTCCCGAAACAGTGAAATGATTTGGACCGTCCATTTGTGCAGACACATGGCGAAAATTGAGAGCTCGTCGGTATATCAACTACCGGGGTTTTGAGTTGACAGAGAATTTCAGTCATCGGGGTATAAAAAAAATCCAAAGTCACAATATTCGATCAAGGCTGTCCATCAGCCGGGACACGTGGCGGAGATCCAGACCATCGGGGAAGTCCCGATAGTAAAGTCAATAGGTACATCGGGGTTCGACATTTTGCGATCTTGAGGAAAAGACTTCAGGAGCATCAGAAGTCCCGAAATACTGAGAGTTAACTAGGACCGTCCATCAGAGGAGGACGTGCAATAGTAATCGGAGCCATCGGGGAAAGTCTCGACAGAAAGTCGTCTATTGGCATTTGGGTCATCAGGATATCGAGAATCTCGGTGACAAGGTGTTTATGCAATTCGGAATTGCGAAGTCTGAAACCCCGATAGGGAGGAAAGTGCCATTGTGGGCCACCTATCAACATAGCAGAGAATTAGGATTCGAGGGATCGACAATCTTGTGGTATGACTGTAGTCATATAGAGGGAGGTCGTGTGGACCAAAAGGTCTAGCCCAGGGGACTAGCGGAAGCTGACGTCATATCAGGATATCGGGGATTCGGAGGACAAAATGATTATGCATTTCAACATTGCGATGTTCGAAAC
This sequence comes from Picea engelmannii, assembly GCA_009831015.1. Lineage (NCBI taxonomy): Eukaryota > Viridiplantae > Streptophyta > Pinopsida > Pinales > Pinaceae > Picea > Picea engelmannii. The sequence goes on along the minus strand of ML777600.1, from coordinate 1,247,944 downwards.
CCCGATGGGAGACAAGGCTGCGGTCTTGTGAGATAGTGGTCATGTGGGCCAGGAGTGTAGCCTGGAGGGCTAACAGGAGTTGGAGCACATCGAGATTTTGAAACCCAAAACCTCGAAGGAAGGATAAGGCTGTGGTCTTATGAATTAGCGGTCACATGGACCAGAGTTTAGCTAGGAGGATCTAAGGCCGAAAGGAGTGCATTGGCAAGTCGAAGTTTGAGGATTCAAGAGGACATGAACTCTAGACCTCAGGAAAGACGAAACCCCGAAACCCAAAACTGAATCGGGGAAATGTCACAGACATGTGAAGAAGAGGTCGTGACAGGGAATTAAGGACCTATGGATCGGGTTTGGCATTTCACTGCTGCGAGCTTCAGGGATTCTCATTATTGAGAAATTAACGAAAAAGTTTCATTTTAGGTAGTGGGTATGTTACAGCATGCCTCATTCTATTGTTTTTGATGCAGGAGCATCATCAACATCAAGCGAGCGTGGGGGAAAGCGCCACACATTTTGAGCATATGTGAAATTGTTTAAACACTTTTGAAGAGTGGATGTGCCAAACTTAAATGAGATAGTTAAGGAGAGGCGTACTTATGTATTGTAAAGGACCTTGAGCGATCCACTCTCGTCCATAGTAGGTAGAAGGAATTTATGTAAGTAGGTAGAATTGAATATTAGATTAGATAGTTTTAGAAGGAGTGGAGGGAAAACAGATATAGACACCCTCATTGTGTATTGTAACATTATTGAAGAGCATAAGAGAGAAGCAGAGAGCTGGGTAGCAGACTCCATGTACAAAAGTTATGAATTAATACAAAGAAGTTATGATTCAGATTCATAGTGTTCATATATTCTCTGTGTACGCATATTCAAATGTTATGCTCTTCAATATTTTTCTCTTTCTGTCATAAAATTGCTTTTATGCTATGTATGAATGATTTCCTGAATCTAAGAGAGGAAGAGTAAGGAGAATGAGTTTCAATTTCTTCTCTGTCTGAGCAAGATTCCTGCAAGGAGTGCAGTTGAATTGGTCGTAAGGACTGCGTCGACAAAGATTTCAGAGGCTTGTCTCTAAAATCTCAGGAGAGGCAGCGGTTTTTCTCATTCCCTCAGAGTGCGGTTGGGCACAGGTGTCGTGCAAGGAGTGTGCAGGCCAAGGAGAGTCTCAGGGTTGCGGACCTGAGCCAAGTATCGAAGGACTACTTCTACAGGCATGCACAGAGTCGAAGTAGTTGACATTTGAAGGTGTATGAAGGTTGCGTAAGGAGTGCACGCCAGAGTCTTTTCTAAGGCTCGAAGTTGTGAGAAGCTCAGGAGGAGTAAAACCTTTGAAAGCATTGAGGGGCATCAAAAGTTTGTATTGCAAGAGGATAAGTCCAGGGAAGAGTCCTTGGTTTCCTTCGTAGAAATCATCAAAGGGAAGAGACCGACGGTCGGGAATCTGTGAGGAGGATTTCTGAAATCCCGCCAGTCGTCAGATGTGCCAGACAAGCGAGGGGGTTACGACTGCATCTGGAGTTCAAGCTCAAGAGATTGTGGACCATCATATCTCATTCAAACACCCGTCGACCGTTGGATTGACCAGGAGTTGCATGGAGTTTAAGCTTCGCGAACGGGAGGAGGAAAGTTCCGACGAGAGGCGTGGCCATCGAAATTTCGACATTCATGAAATCGGGAGTCATGAGGACGAATGATCAGGAATTTTCATAGTGAAAATCCTGAAATCAATCTGAGCCGTCCATTTTGAGGAGACAGGTGGCAATCATCGAGAACCCATCGGCATTTCGGCGACCGGGGTTTTAAGTTGACAAAGAACTTGTGTCATCAGGGCATTGAAAGTCTCGAAATCCTGAGGTTGAATCAGGACCATCCATCTTAAGGGGACACGTGGTGGAGATCTAAGATCTCGGGAAAAGTCCCGAAAGGGAAGACTCCATCGAAGTTTCGGGATTCGAAAAATCGGGAGTTCTATGAGAAAGAGATCGGGAAATCCATGTTGAAAACCCTATAAACGATCGGAGCCATCCACCAGTTGGGACATGTGGATGAGATCGGAATCCCATCGGCATTTCGAACATCGGGACTCACATAGGTAAGTGTTTTGGATTTGTAGTTGGTGAAACCCCGAGGGTAAATCTGAACCGTCCATCCACTTGGGACACGTGTCAGAAATCCAAAGAAAGTCGGGGATCAACATTTCGTGAGCCCTGGAGGACTTGTAATTTGGAATCGCTAAGTTTGATTCTCCGAAAAGAGGAGAGCTCTATGTGGGATCCAGCTAACGTCATCTTGTCATAACGAGGCATCGGGAATTTCCACAGAGAAAAATTTGAAGTGACGAGGACCGTCCATCCTAGAGGACGCATGGCGACAATCGTGATTGTCGGGAAATTTCCCGAAAGGAAAAGTCATCCATCAAAAAATTGGGAATCGGGAAATCGGGGATTATGTGGACAAGAGGTTTAGTGAATTTTGACATTCGAAACCCCAAATCCCGATAAGAGGTATGACTGCAGTCATATAAAGGCAGGTCGCATGACTAGGGGCATAACCAGGAGGGGATAAAGAACAAAGGGAGCATATCGGGAAAGAGGATATCGTGAAATCAGGGACCAAAGGGTCATGATAGCAGGATTTTGAAAACCCCAAAACCCAATTGTGACTTTCTGTGGTGAACGGAGAAGGGACCGGACCACAAGGCTGTAAGGTGTCGAAAAATACCTGTGGGACAAATTTAAATAAAGATTCCAGAGGAGAATCGAAGGAGCCACTCCGGCTTGAGGGAGAAATTTGAACGATCCTTAAAGACCGGGAGGTCAGCGCAGAGGCCTTTTGCCGAGGCAAGAGGAGCGGTTGTGTCAGTTTGCTATCAGAGCTTAGAAAAGCTTCTTTGAAGGGAGATTCACCATGCCGCCAAGAATAAGAGATAGACAATCACCCGATCCAGAGGAGGAAAGGGAGACATCCAGAGGAAGGGGTAGACAGGTGCAGAATCCAGAAGTAGAAAGAGATCTGCATAACATACGCGCCAGACTTGTGGACATGGAGATAAGACAAAAACACACAGCTAATATAGGAGATATCAGCGAGTCTGAAAATGAAGATGATGTTGGACATGGAGAAGAAGAAGTCACAGTAGAAGATACAGCAAATGAACTCTTGCTTAAAGTTGTTGCAAGAATGGGTGCAAAGGCGAAGATGGACATTCCAGTTTATGAGGGAAATCTGGATGCAGAAGAGCTTCTAGACTGGATTAGAGCTCTGGACACCTACTTTGACTATGAAGATGTCGAAGAGGACAGGAAGGTCAAGCATGTCTTCACGAGATTAAAAGGACATGTGACATTGTGGTGGGATGAACTACAAGTGGACAGGCATTGCCAAGGCAAGTAGAAAATTAAGAGCTGGGACAGGATGATTGCAAAGATGAAGGAAAAATTCATCCCCAGGGATTACCAAATTACTCTGTTCAGGAGAATGCAGAACCTGAGACAGAAGCTGATGTCAGTGAAGGAATATACTGAGGAATTTTATAGGCTGAATATCAGGGCAGGTCATCGTGAAAGCAATGATGAAAAAGTAGCCAGGTATATGAATGGCCTGAGATATGAGATTTAGGATGAGATGAGTATGTTGACCATCCAAACGGTGGAAGATGCTTATTAGATGGCTCTAAAAGCAGAAGAGAAGCAAAGCCGAAAGCAGGGTCAAAGAGGTCGAGGCAGAAGTCATCCCAGAGGCAAATCAGTTGCCCAGGATAAATATCAGAAGTCCAAGGAGGACTGGAAGAAACCTTAGACTCAAACTGAGAGAGGCAAAAGCTCAAAACGAGGGCAATATGTTGAACAGAGAGGACAGCATATTGAGCAGAGAGGATAATATGCCGATAATAACACTTTTCCTCATACTAGAGGTAGAGGAAGAGGCAGAGGTGGAGTAATTACATGCTTCACATGTGGAAAGAATGGGCACAAGTCTTATGAGTGTCCTGATAAAAAGAAAGAGGGTGGAGAGACTCACATCGCTGAAGCTTAGGGGTGAAATGTTGAGGCGTAAGACGCTGAAGGTAGAAGATCGCTCATGATGCAAAAGGTTTTTTTGACACTCGAGAAGGAGGTGGAGAGTTCAGTCCAAAGGACCAGACTTTTTAGGACTACTTGCAAAACCAAGGACAGGGTATGAAAGGTCATCGTAGACAGTCGTAGCATGGATAATCTTGTTTCTATGGAAATGGTAGAAAAGCTGGAGCTGTAGACGATTGAACATCCAAGTCCATATAAAGTTTTGTGGCTAGAGAAAGGACATCAGGTAAATGTCACTAAACAATGTTTAGTTGAATTCAAGATAGGAGGATATAATGATAAGATATTATGTGATGTTATTCCCATGGATGTTTGTCATCTATTGCTGGGTAGACCATGGAAATATGACAGGAATGTGATTCATGATGGGAGAATGAACACATACACCCTAGAAAATAATGGGAGAACTCATATGTTGCTTCCAATCAAAGATAAGGAAGTGAAACCGGAAGTAAGAAACACTGTACTTCTCATGAGTGGGAAAGAACTTCTTACAGAGGTTAAGAAAAAGGAAGATCCACAGTTCATTGTGGTCAGAAATCCTAGAATTGTTCTGACTAGAACAAAAGTGGATGATTTACCAGAAGAGATTCAGGGACTGCTGGAAGAGTTCGTTGATATAGTAGTGGATGAATTATCTCGTTCGTTTCCATCGATCAGAAGTGTGAGTCACCATATTGATCTCATACCAGGAGCTAGTTTTCCAAATAAAGTCGTGTATAGATTGACGCCGCAAGAGAATGAAGAGGTAAAAATACAAGTCCAGGAGTTGTTGGACAAAGGCTTGGTCAGGGAAAGCTCGAGTCTGTGTGTTGTTCCAACGGTACTCAGTCCGAAGAAAGAAGGAGGTTGGAGGATGTGCACTGATTCAAGAGCCATTAACAAGATAACCATTAGGTACAAATTTCCATTGCCAAGGATGGATGATCTGATGGATTGCTCGAGTGGAGAAAATTATTTTTCAAAGGTTGATTTGAAAAGTGGTTATCATCATATTCGCATGAGGGAAGGTGACGAGTGGAAGATAGCATTCAAAACAAACGAAGGGTTGTATGAATGGCTTGTTATGTTCTTTGGCTTAAAAAATGCGCCAAGCACCTTTATGAGGTTGATGAATGAAGTCTTGAAAGAGTTCATCGGGAAATTTTTCATTGTGTATTTAGATGACATACTGATCTTCAATAAAACAACGGGCGAGCATCTGAAACACTTGACTATTGTGATAAAAATATTACAGTAAGAGAAGCTGCTCATAAACATGAAGAAATCCTCGTTCATGAAGACAAAACTCATTTACTTGGGATTTGTTATTTCCGCAGACAAATTGAGGATGGATCCAGATAAGGTGGAAGTAATCAAGAATTGGCCATAACCGAAGAACATATTTGAGGTGAGAAGTTTTCACGGGTTAGCTAGTTTCTACTGGAAGTTCATCGGGAATTTCAGTGGAATTAGTGCAGCAATGATTGATACAGTGAAGAAAAGACACAAATATTTTCACTGGACTGAAGAGGCTGAGAAAAGTTTCAATTTGTTGAAGAGGAAGATCATGGAACAACGAATTCTAGTGTTGCCTGATTTTCAAAAGACATTTCAAGTGAAATGCGATGCAAGTGGATTTGCGATAGGGGAAGTCTTGAGTCAAGAAGACATGCCAATAGCATACTTCAGCGAGAAGTTGAATGAAGCGAAAGTGAAATACTCCACTTATGATAAGGAGTTTTATGCTATTATACAGGCGTTAAAAAAATGGAGGCATTATTTGATTCCCAAAGAGTTTGTCTTATATAGTGACAATCATGCACTGCAGTTTGTGACTCAATGGGAAAAGTTGAATCAGAAACATGTCAAATGGGTTGAGTATATGCAGAATTTCACTTTTGTGATTAAGCATATTTCTGGTACTTCTAACAAAGTTGTCGATGCTTTGAGCAGGAAGTGTTTGTTGTTGCAGGAGTTCAAAGTCAAAACACTAGCTTTTGATGATCTCAGGGACATGTACGCTGATGATCCAGATTTTAAGGAGGCGTATGAAGCAGCTGAGAATCCAGTTCTCAGGGATAGAAGTCAGTGGATAGAGTACATGATCCAGGAAGGATTATTGTTTAGAGGTAATCAGTTGTGTATTCTGAAATGCTCCATGAGGGAGAATCTGTTGAAGGAGAAACATAGTGGAGGATTGGAAGGGCACTTTGGTCACGAAAAGACGTTCGCAAAGCTGGATGAATCATATTTTTGGTCGGGAATGCGAGTGGATGTCAAGAGATTTGTGGACAGATGTAGAATTTGCCATCATTCGAAGGGAAGAAGACAGAATGCAGGATTTTATCAACCATTGCCCATACCAGAAAGGTCACGGGATGCAATTAGCATGGATTTCATATTGGGGTTGCCAAGAACACAAAGAGGTGTTGATTCAATCTTTGTGGTGGTGGATAGATTTTCCAAAATGGCACACTTCATTCCATGTCAGAAAACCAGTGACGCAACTCACATTGTGGACCTGTTTTTCAAAGACGTCATTCAACTTCACGGCTTACCAAGGAGTATAGTTTCAGATAGAGATACGAAGTTCATAGGGCACTTCTGGAGGACCTTATGGAATAAGCTGGGAACTAACTTGTTGTTTAGTTCAGCTTATCATCCTCAGATGGATGGACATACAGAAGTAGTGAACAGAAGTCTGGGAGACTTGTTGAGGAGCCTGGTGACAGAACACCACAGCCAGTGGGACAATGTATTACCACAGGCAGAGTTCTCTTATAATGACTCAGTAAACAGAAGCACAGGGTAGAGTCCATTTCATATAGTCTATGGCATGCAGCCGAGAGGAATTTCTGAATTGAGGGATTCAGAACAGACTGTGACTAGGAGTGCTAGTGCATAAGATTTTACAGGAGCGATGAAGAAACTTCACAGCCAGGTGAAGGAGCGATTGCAGAATTCAAATCAGGAGTACAAGCGTAGAGCAGATCAACATAGAAGACAACTTCAGTTTGAAGTTGGTAATTTGATTCTAGCACATTTGAGGAAGGAAAGGTTCCTGAGAGAAACATATAATAAATTGAAGATGAAGAAAATTGGACCATGTAGGGTCTTGAAGAAATTTGGGGCAAATGCTTATGAGATTGAATTACCCGATGGGATCGGGATTTCTCCGATATTCAATATCTCAGATTTGTACCCATGCACAACTGAGGAAGCAGGAACAAGTGATGAACAGTCAGAGGTCCAGTGGAAAAAGAAGATACCAGTTGCAGAGATGCCACAGATGGAAAGCATACTAGACAAAAGAATTGGCAAGAAGACCAGAAGGAAAGAATACTTCGAATATTTGGTCAAGTGGAAGGGCCATCCAGTTGAAGATGCCATCTGGGAGAATGAAGCAGATATTCAGAAGTATGGATAGACCGTGCAAGAGCTCATGGACAGGAGCCCATGAAAATTTCCAAGCGAGGGAGTATGATGTAGGAGCATCGTCAACATCAAGCGAGCGTGGGGGAAAGCGCCACACATTTTGAGCATATGTGAAATTGTTTAAAAACTTTTGAAGAGTGGATGTGCCAAAATTAAATGTGATAGTTAAGGAGAGGCGTACTTATGTATTGTAAAGGACCTTGAGCGATCCACTCTCGTCCATAGTAGGTAGAAGGCATTTATGTAAGTAGGTATAATTGAATATTAGATTAGACAGTTTTAGAAGGAGTGGAGGGAAAACGGATATAGACACCCTCATTGTGTATTGTAACATTATTGAAGAGCATAAGAGAGAAGCAGAGAGCTGGGTAGCAGAATCCATGTACAGAAGTTCTTAATTAGTACAAATAAGTTGTGATTCAGATTCATGGTGTTCATATATTCTCTGTGCACGCATCTTCAAATGTTATGCTCTTGAATGTTTTACTCTTTCTGTCATGAAATTTCTTTTATGCTATGTATGAATGATTTCCTGAATCTGAGAGAGGAAGAGTAAGGAGAATGAGTTTCAATTTCTTCTTTGTCTGAGCAAGATTCTTGCAAGGAGTGTAGTTGAATTGTCCGCAAGGATTGCATCGACAAGGAATTCAGAGGGTTGTCTCTGAAAGCTCAGGAGAGGTAGCGCTTGTTTTCATTCCCTCAAAGTTCGGTTGGGCATAGGTGTCGTGCAAGGAGTGCGCAGGCCAAGGAGAGTCTCAGGGTTGTGGACCTGAGCCAAGTATCGAAGGACTATTGTTGTAGGCGTGCGCAGAGTCAAAGTAGTTGACATTTGAAGGTGTCTGAAGGTTGCGTAAGAAGTGCGTGCCAGAGTATTTTCTAAGGCTCGAAGTTGTGAGAAGCTCAGGAGGAGTAAATCCTTTGAAAGCATTGAGGGGCATCGAAAGTTTTTAGCACAAGAGGATAAGTCCAGGGAAGAGTCCTTGGTTTCCTTCATAGAAATCATCAAAGGGAAGAGGTCGGGAATCTGTGGGGAGGATTTGCGAAATCCCGCCAGCCGTCAGATCTGCCAGACAAGCGAGGGGGTTATGGCTGCATCCAGAGTTCAAGCTCAGGAGATTGTGGACCATCATATATCATTCAAACACCCGTCAACCGTTGGATTGACCAGGAGTTGCACAGATTTTAATCTTCGCGAACGGGAGGAGGAAAGTTCCGATGAGAGGCGTGGCCATCAGAATTTTGGCATTCGTGAAATCAGGAGTCACGAGGATGAGTGATCGGGAATTTTAATAGTGAAAATCCCAAAATCAATCTGATTCGTCCATCTTGAGGAGACAGGTGGCAATCATCGAGAGCCCGTCGGCATTTCGGCGACTGGAGTTTTAAGTTGACAAAGAACTTGTGTCATCAGGGCATCGAAAGTCTCGAAATCTCGAGGTTGAATTAGGACCATCCATCTTAAGGGGACACGTGGCAGAGATCTAAGATCTCGGGAAAAGTCCCGAAAGGGAAGACTCCATCAAAGTTTTTGGATTCGGAAAATCGAGAGTTCTGTGAGCAAGAGATCAGGAAATCCATGTTGGAAACCCCGTAAACAATCGGAGCCATCCTCCAGTTGGGACACATGGACGAGATCGGAAGCCCATCGACATTTCGAACATTGGGACTCACATAGGTAAGTGTTTTGGCTTTGTAGTTGGCGAAACCCCGAGGGTAAATCTGAACCATCCATCCACTTAGGACATGTGTCAGTAATCTGAAAAAAGTCGGGGATCGGCATTTTGTGAGCCCTGGAGGACTTGCAATTCGGAATCGCAAAGTTCGATTCTCCGAAAAGAGGAGAGCTCCATGTGGGATCCAGCTGATGTCATCTCGTCATAACGAGGCATCGGAAATTTCCACGAAGAAAACTCTGAAGTGGCGAGGACCGTCTATCCTAGAGGACGCGTGGCGACAATCGCGATCATCAGGAAATTTCCCGAAAGGAAAATTCATCCATTGGAAAATTGGGAATCGGGAAATCAGGGATTTCATGGACAATAGTTTTAGTGCATTTCAACATTCGAAACCCTGAATCCCGATAAGAGGTATGACTGCGGTCATATAAAGGCAGGTCACATGACTAGGGGCATAGCCAGGAGGGGCTAAAGCACAAAGGGAGCATATCGGGAAAGCGGATATCGTGAAATCAGGGACCAAAGGGTCATGATAGCGGGATTTTGAAAACCCCGAAACCTGATTGTGACTTTCTGTGGTGAACGGAGAAGGGACCGGACCACAAGGCTATAAGGTGTTGAAAAAGACCTGTGGGCCAAATTTAAATAAAGATTCCAGGGGAGAATCAAAGGAGCCACTCCAGCTCGAGGGAGAACTTTGAACGATCCTTAAAGACCGAGAGGTCAGCGCAGAGGCCTTTTGTCGAGGCAAGAGGAGCGGCTGCATCAGTTTTTAATCGAGATCCCACTTTCACCAACAAGTTTTGAAAATAATTTTCCCAGTTACAGGGCACCCAATTTCATCTCAGCACCGCCTATAATCCCCATAATGATGGTCAAACTGAAGCTGTCAACAAGTTTTTGGAAACATATTTGAGGTGTTTTACATCTAAAAGACAAAATCAGTGGGCTCAATGGTTACTATTATCCCATACCTTGGGGATAACTAAGGATATCGTGTCTCAAGGCCCACATGTCCTATACATGGAGTACCAAGATTTGGCTGATTTGATCATGGCCTCAGAGATCCCCTCTTTTCTACAATACAACATATTTATAAACAAAAACAGTGTTCATCCCACCAACTTGAACCTGAAGTAGTAGTAAGTCTTGCTCCATGATGTAATGAGCCTGGGTATCATTTTATGTGTCACTATGATTCTTGAAGCACTTGAATATGTTTCATTGAATTCTCCTTTCATTTCATAATGTTTTCTTGGAAATTGTGCTCTTTGACTTGTTCATACCTGGAAGGGTGACATGGTGCCCTAGTAAGTTGATCTACCTTTAGGATGGGTTTCCACTAGGTGGGTCTGGAAAGGTCATCATATGTTCCCTCCATACTTATCACTTTCCATCTTTATTCCTCTCATCCCCTCCTACCTTTGTTTGGGCATTAGGATTGGACACACTAGGAAGGGTTGTACCTTGCCTTGTGGGAAGAAGGGGATAAAGGCCTAGAGGGTAAAATTAGTTGGCAAGAGTTAAAATCCAATATTGAAACCTTTGAGATGCTTTGCCCAAGGATTCATGAGAAAGCAGTAAAAGGATTCTTAATAAGAAAAGGGAACCCATAAAGATAAATAAACACTCTAGGTGCTAGTTGGTGGATAGGAGGTCTCATCACGAGACATCCTATTATGACCATGGGCATGTAGTGGTATGACACTACCACATATCTGGTCACCAAACCGGGATAGTGGCTCTTGGTGGCATAACCAAGAGAAAGCAGGTATCATCACGATCCATCCTTCTCATCTCCATGAAATGTTTGTTGATAACATTTTCACTCTTGGTCATCAAGCCATGACAGTGTCCCTCAACTATCCCTTTGAAGCACAAAAGAAAAATATCAAAATAAATGAAGCTAAGAGTAAGAGAAAATGAATGGGATAGGAAACAACAGCATTTATGAAAAGGTGCAACTTTCCCTCTACAAAGTAACTCACATGTAATACTTACATTTAATTGTTATCACTACACCCCATGCCACCTCATACTCTTACATGACCTAGATTTTCTCCCACCTAGGAAACACCCCAAAATTAAGGAGGATTATCCCAATAGGACACCTTGAGACCTTCTCCAAACCTAACTTGTCAAATTACATAATGTCTTTGAGCATTTGTCTGGGTTGTTATCACTCCAGGAAACTCTCTTAGGCTGTAAGTCGGAGATGCTTGGTAACTAACTCTTTTTGGAAATATTTTCTTAATATTTGAAATGGTTTATGGATCAAGATGAATATCTACGTACCAGACTGTGTATTCAAGACCGTCTACGAATATAAAATCTCACAAGGCTTTCTAGTAATGCAGTCAGACAAAGTTTGATTGAATGTAGGAGGAAAAAGGCTATTGAACCAGATTATACTTCATACCAACAAGTACAATGGATTTAACAACCAAATAAATAACTTATGATCATCAACTAAATCAATCAGAAAATGAGATGGCAGTCACATGCAGACTGAATGAGCATCAACAAAGAACCTCACTCATAAGATATCAGAGATAAGAAGAGAAGATCCGACAAACACCACTGAAAGAAGCTTTTAATTTTCTGTATAATAATAATAAGTCTGTGATTACAGTAACAGCATAGTATCACTCAAAATCGAACCCCTACTCAAACTGAATTCCCAGGCTTTATATCCTTTACAAACAGTTTCCAGATCATGAAAGAATGGATCTGATTTACTAAAAACAGAAAGTCAAACTATATTTACAAAAAGATAGGGATAAACCCCAAAAAAGGAGGATAATCTCTATGAGTTGGTCCTTAAGATGTGTTGATTGTTGATGATGTGAAGATTTGCCTTCCAAGGCTTCTTCGACCTGTTCTTCCAAAGATAAATTCGAGCTGATGATGTGTAGCCAAAAACCCCTGAAATTTCTCCTATGAAAAGATGCCAAATGTGGTTAAAACTCTTCTTCTTACCTTATCTCTTATAAACAGTCTTTAAATCTGACTTGATAATTCAATATTTGACTATTCGAAGAAGTTTCGTCTCATTCTGATTCGAAAATCTCTGATCTGTGAAAAATTTCAAGCATTTTGGTTATCATAGACTTTCGGTGGTTAAGAGTATTGAGTTCTGAATGTCTTATCCACCGAAAAGGCCCCCTTTTCAGTGGCTAATGAGCGCTCCTGGGCTCGCCTAAACCACCGAAAATCAAATCACTGTCAAAAATCAAAATCTCAAAACTTTATTTACCTGCATGATTGCATTTAGTTCCGAGGATTCTTAGAGGAAATTCCCTTCTTTTTGTCATCAATAGTTGTTCATCCAATCTCCTGCTCCTCTCCTGTTCCTCTTCTTGTTTGCAGAGAATGAAGCTTTGTTCTATGCATTTTGTAACCCCTATTCCTGCTAGATGTATCACCATATCTGCCATATCACTGCACAATCAATAGCATATTGAAACTCAGGGTAGCTTAATGCACCTGTGCAATACTGCCAGAAGCCACGGACTTCTGTATCTGTGGAGAAGATCGTGGGCTTTCCAAACAAGTGGGTTTTAAACAGATTCCCATAACGGGACCTTATGGTGTCTTCAAAATGGGTTTGGATTTTATGTCTTCGGGGCTTTATCATAATTTGTGAATGGTAGTGCCAATTAGAGCTTTTCAAAATCGTCTCTGCCAACTGTTTTACTGCTTAAAAAAAACAAGGTAGTGATAACCATGCTCAACGCTTCAATAAGCTGCAGGGCATCTTCTGTATAAAGTTTATAACCACTTTCACGACTCGCAGCCTTATGATAGATGAGGAAAAAACATCCAATGATCCTGCTAACTTATCTCTGCAAGCATCACAAACATGTCGTAAATCCATTGCTGCTGCAGTTGACGAATCGTCTGATGTGCTTAGTCCCCTTGTCAAAATTTCTATTAGTGTGGGTAGAAATGATGATGCATTAGGTGCACCACTCAGCCATTTCGAATAAGCTCCAATGGTTAAACAAGTTGTCTGAAGAAGCTGAGGCTGAGGTGGAAGTTTTGGTAAGAAGCCCATAACCTGTGGCATTACAGCTCCTTCAGACGTAGGTACTTCTCTTGATATGGCTCAAATACAATACAGTGCAGCTTCTGCAGATCGCCAATCCCGAGATCCTCCATTCCCAATAGTGCTTGCTGCTTGGAAAAAGCTATTTGAGTGAATCTTAAGAGTAGTTTCTCCACCCAAAACTGAAGAAGCATCCATCAAAATGTCCCCCACATCATATCTTGTCCGTTTGAAATCACTAATATCCTCCTTCAACAAGTCTTCATAATTTTGGGGATACATTACTCGAAAACTAACCAGTGATAATAATAACTCAAATGTTGGATGGAAAATGGTCAATCACCTCTCCATTTCAGATTCAATAGCCGCTTCATTTCCAAATGAACTATAATATTCCCTTTTTGTCAGGATAGTTTGGAGACTATGCCAAAAGTTAAATGTCATTGAAGCAATGTCGAATTCCGGGTGAGACGTAACTTCCACTAGAGATTCAACAATCATCATGGATTCAGTCGAACCACTTGCAATCAACTCAACATAAGAATCCCCCATTTCTGCAAATAAGTGAGCCATTTCCTTCATAATCTCGTCATCCTCCATATAAGCTTGATCTATTCCAGATTCTCCTTTAGTAGGGACTGTGGCACTTGGAAGATCCCCACTAAGCTGAGATTTAGGTTTTACAGTCTCCACAAATATTATTCTCCCGCTCAGAACCTTCCCATTTATTTCAGTTTTAGCCCTCGATGATGAGGATAACCAGCAGTCTGTAAATTTCCATAATAATTATGGCTTGCCTCAATGCCCTGATTCTGATCGACCCACAAAACATTTGCACACAAATCATCTGCCTGCAAATCAGGTGTTTGACTATTTGCATGTTGCACCTGTCTTTATTTTCCCTGCTTGCATGCTATGACAGAGCACCTATTGTTTTCCTCGTGGCATCTTTGCATGGATTCGAGTTGTTAAGTGCATGTATTTCGCCTTGACATATGGGTGTAATTATCTCATGGATTTGTGCGCTGGATGCTAGGACTGTGCGCTAGGCTTGGGATTGAATACACTTGATGTTCAAGCTTAGAACCTTGCATTTATAAAATATACATTTATTTTTCATACTATGAGATAATAAACATGACAATAAAAATGATGATATATTTTTATGTTTTATATTCTCTATAACATAGACATGAAAAGGAATAGATGACCTTATTTGTATCATGCATTGCAGGTCCAGAGGCATGCTAACAAAGGATTAATGAGCAGAGTAATCAGACAGGAGCTTAATGAGCACTATGAAGGTTTTGATACGGATCAAGAGTATCAAGAAGACAATAAAAAATATGAAGAATTGATAGAAATGCAATCAAAATAGTGGTGCGATTTTGATTGCTAACATGGGTCAAGGGGGTTTGGTGCACATCATTGGGTAATTTAATTATTGGATGTGATTTACATGCTATGATCCCTATGACTTATGAACCCATGGAGGGTGTTAACACTCAGAAATGAAATGGGTTGCAACAAATCAATCCTGAGGCAACCTCGAACCACTTTGGATTGGAAGGCTACCCTCCCCTAACCCGAGAGGGATCTCTCGAAAAATGTCACAAAATAAATTGAAGTAAATGTGAAAAAGATGGGCAGATTTATGGGTAAATAATGGTCTTGGATTTTTGGAGTTTGGGGGTTAAACCAGGGAAATGGTCCATTGGGCATGGAGTCAAATGAAAACTGAGGAAAAGAGACAATAGCAGAGATCAAATAACTTGTGGAAAGTGAGGCAAAGTAAGTCTATCTTTCAGCACTTTGATAAATCATGATGCGGTAGCAGAAAGAAAAAGGAAAGGCTAACGTAGCAAAGGATATATGCAGAATTATGAAAATGCAGATTGGTCTTACACCGCTGATAGCTGGTGCAGAGGAAAGACAATAAACAATTATATAAAACCCAAATCCTTTCGTTATAGTAGTGGTCGTACTAAAGTATAACGAAGCACATCGGTTAGAAGAAAACAAAATGTAATGCAATCGTGATGGATCAAGGAAGACATAAAGATATGGTAAAGACAATATCAACTGCGAATAAGGAACACATAAATGAAGTCCAAACACATTTAACACAGTTGAAAAAGAGGAAAACATGCTCAAAGAAATCAACCGTGATGAATCTCACAGTCACAAGGAAAAATCATCTTTATTACTCCAATCTGGTTTACAAAAACTCAGTCATTACAATGAAACCCTCTTCGAAAGAGGTTTCCCCCAGTGTTGCGCTCATGTGCCCCCCCTCTCGTCTCTCATTCTTTTTTTTTTTTTAAAGAAAAAATAAAACTCTTAGCATTCCAAGAATCTGAAACGATTCCTCTTCATGGGATCTGCAAACGCTAGGTGCATCTGCCGGAAGCTCTGTTGTTACAAACATTGGTATGCACTGGCAAAATGTTGACACTCTTATCTGTAGTGTTTTTTGTGATTATTATTGTTAGCAAATAACCAAGTATGGTGGCACTTCTGAATAACTACAAAATTCACAGGAGGTTTATAATTTGGCTCAAGTGATGCACAGGCCTTGTGGATTGCATCTAATTCATATAAGAGTACTTGATAAAACTGGCAGTCACTCACACCATCTTTGTAAAATATAATCCTTAAAGGCTTATGTCCAGTAGATTTTTGAAAAGAAATTAAGAGCTCCCATTTTTCTCAACAATCTCACATCTTCTTCACAGTAAATCATCCCGTTCATGAAATCGATGTATCGCCTGAAAACAGGTGCCCCAGAATCTTCGAATGCAACCAGATTTCTCAGGATTAACTCTGTTGCAGTTCTTTTATTGCCTTGAGATTTCTTGGATAATTCGGACAAAAGGGCGTTGGCATAATCAGTTTTAGAAGCATCCTGAGGCGAGGAAGTGCCAAGACTGTCTGCAAGAGAAACGGATCTATCTTCTGACTTTTTTCTCTTGAAGGGATTGTTGTCTGGGGTAGGAGGAAAAACTCTCTTCTGGCCTTTTACATCCAGGGTGTTCCCATTTCTTTTCACTTGATTATCTTCCATGTGAAGGGATGACCTTGTCAAGGATGAATGTTCAGCAACTTCTCTAAAGTGTGTCATTAGATCTCTATCAATCTGACAAGATTTTTGTCTTGGCAAAAAGCATTGAGTTTCCGCAACTCCCTCGTTAAATTCTAACTTTGTTTTGTTCACTTTCTTCCTGTGCGTTGTATATGTTAGTTCTTGTAAAGACTCCTCTCCGGTCTGTACACAAAACTCATCTTGAGTTTTTTCAGATAACAGGACAAATGGACCGCCGTCTTTTTTGATCTTTGATTCTCTTGATTGATTTTGGAAGATCGATGTCTCATTTGCATAGACTGCTTGATGTCTCAGTGATGAAGGAATTTGTGGAAATTCATCAAAATCTTCCATTGTTATTGGATCCAACCGTCCTTCGACAATGGCAATGACCATTGACGATGGCAATTCTGGACCAAGGAAATCAAGATTTCCATCTAATTCATGGGAGAATCCTTCTAGTAATGGCTTCAAAAATGAGAGGCACTTCATATCAGCATCATGCACTCGAGCATGATGGAAAACCACATTTGCTTCTTTGAAAGAATTAACATAACCTTCAGGTATATGACGTTTTTTATCTAGTTGTAATACAGAAAGAACCCGATCTATATTTTTATACTTCAACGCCAATGAATGTGCCCGTTTGATCCCAATACCAGGGACTGATGAAAGAAAGTCACAACCTGCAAGGACACACATGCCTGTGAATATTTCTTGAGTGAAACATTTAAACGAGATTTCACGAGCAGGCATAGTGAAACAGTTGAAAACCTTGTCCATTATAACTTCTTCTCCATCTCCAGACCAATCCATTTTGTAAATAACCACATTGCAGCCATATGCCATTAAATCACTGTCCTCACTGAGAACAGCTACTATTCCACCTTTTTCTAGACCCATCCTAGACAAGTAAGCCAGTTGAGCATCTGCTTCATAAGGTGCAACAACAAACTCAACTCCTTCTGTCTTAAGGATCTGAATCAACTCATTTTCCCTGAATGGTGTAATATGTATTGCTCTCTGGAAGAGTTCAATATCACCTTTAAAATATCCCTTTTCTAATTTGGTTCGAGCTTGTTCCAGGTAAGCATCTCTCCTCTAATGTCTCCAGAGCTCGTCGTCGACGTCGAGGATCTCATCACCTAGGAAATCCTGCACCACGTCTCGATTGACAGACAAAGAAACGTTTGAACTCGTGCCCAAACTACTTGTCTGAATGGTAACATCCTAATCACCATACCAATGGTAATGCCACCTGCCATAATCTTCGTCTCCCGAAGTCGGTTCCTGAGCGGCTTCTGACAATGCAGCCTTCCTTCTCGTCGGGCGATTCTTTTAAGTTCGCTCCGGACAAATGTATTTTGGAAATTCTTCCAAGGACAATTAATGTGTGTTTATTTTAGGAAGTATCCCTCCATAGCTTCCGATTTTATAGTGGTTGGAGCGCTCTTCTGCCAACTTTTGCAGTATGGTCAGCCCAAGCAAAAAAAATCCTCCGGAGCTTGAGTCGTTTGATTAAATTAGAGAGGCTATGGATTCCATTAACCCAGCAATGGTTGTCACCTGAATGCAATCCCGTTTATTCTCGACCAATTTGGAGATGATCTGTGCAGCCGCTTTTCGAATATCCTGCTCGTGATCGTTCTTGAAATTCAGCATGTTGATCAGCCTCTCCACCATAACTCTCATGGTTCTGATTTCCCTCAAGGTTTTTTCCACAAACTGCTTATTTCTTGCAAGCTTGGACAGTACTCGAGTACCCGTGAGCTGTCCATCGACACTGCTGGACTGCAGCAACTCCACACTGTGTGGCACAAATTCCATCTTCAAACCGCTACCATTTACGCATCGCGAATATGTATCATAGAGAAAACGTTGGACGGTGTCAAGCCCATATTGGTCGAATCCATATTCATCGTTCACCTTCGTGAGCAATTTCCTTGCAATGATCTTCCACTGCCAGTAGGCCTTCTCGAGCAGAAACAGAAACGATTCGGCCAAAGACAGGTCGTAGAAAATTTTGAGAGTCGGTTTCAGATTCTTAGTATCGTTACTTGAATCTACGTTGTAGTGTTGCCTTACTAACTGATAGAGAGACAAACTGACGCATGTTAAATCGGAAAACAATTGCAGCCAGAAGAGCATCCTGACCTTTGACATACACCAAATTCTCTTCTGTAAATCATCATGATCGACCCCAGAATTTTCTCTACTATTGTTTGATCTCAAGCATCTGAAGAATTTTCTTAAGATAAAGTTGTCGGCATTACAGAACCCACGACTTAGCCATTTATCTTCGCGGTTGAGATTTTTCATGGATGTTAGCATTGTCTCACGGTGCCACTCAACCTCTTGGCTTCGGCTGAAGATATGAGTACCTTCAACCCTAATGTCAGCGATTAACATCAAAGAACTTCGTAAAATTCAAACATAAGAACCTGATATGATATATGGAATTATATTATCATGTCTATTCCTCTGGTGGTTAAATAGAAATAGAAACATAATAGGCTATGATTGGAGACGAATTATTCATATTTCCATGATCATAAGATTTGCCATATCTACAAGTATGATCTGTGGGTCTGTATAGCGTAATTCCCCACAACACCCATAGAGTGTTCCATGAGTTGCTTGCCATTATATCAGCCCTTATATCAAGGAATCCCATTAGTGCTTGGGATAAAATACTAAGTAGAGCCATTTACGAAATCTGTCACAACAGAGGGTGTACTTGTTGTTTTTGCAGGACCTTGCCCAATGGACAAGTACACATGAGGGAATGATTAGCTCAGACCTTCATGGGGGATTAAATCCTACAGATGGATTTTGTAACCCCAGCTAGGGGCATGAAGACATAAGATATTTTCACTAGGAAGAATGAAGGATGTTTCCCTTGGAGACACCCTAGCATACCTAGACCCAGGGGGATATTTCTCTTCCACATGGACATTTTCCTTTGAGAGACTAGGACGTCACCATCATGACCTTGGACGTCATGCAGAGCTAGGGTTTACATTTTGGAGGAATTTGTGAGCTGGGTGGCACGTGTGGGAATCATCTAGGGCCCTTGGAGGCCAAGAATTTTGCATCCTGATCCCAACGTTCCACCTTAGTGGCTCTATGTCACCCTAGAAGGGAATGACGTCACCCTTGGAGATGTTTTTAGATGTTAATTAATTTTATTTATGTCAAAATTTGAATTTATTTGTAAATTGGCCAGGTCGACCTTATTAGAACTAAAATTAATTAAAGTTCACCAGTTTTGTATAAATAAACATAAAGTACATTCATTTTTATCATTACAACTCCTCACACAAGAGGAGAGGTCTGAATTTTTCGCCCTAGTAAGGTCTATTGGATGAAATTGTGGTGCACACTATTGTATAAGGCCGATTTTTGCAAGTTGGATCAATCTTGGAATCTTTTATGGTGATCTTGCATGGTATTTTCATGATTATTCTTGGTGCAAGTAGGTAAAATCTGCATTTTTTTTCATCTATTGAATGGTTTATGTATGGTTTTATTTTCTCATACAAGATTATGAAATTCCATGATATACTTAATTCTTGAAATAAGGAACTTAAATTGCTACTTTATTACTTTATATTTTCCAAGCTTTACATTGAATTGATCTTGTAACTAGTGAAACCCTAGAGCTCTAGTTTTCTATCACTCTAAGGTTTTGACCTATTTATATTTTCCTAAGTTCTTATCCCATAAGAATCCTAATGAGAGTAAGGTTCTAGGGCCTAGAATTTCCTACACCCTAGTATCTTGTTTCTTGAGGAAAATGCACAGGGGGACTTAAGTTACTACTCCTCCTATGCATTCTCCCTCTTATAATTTTGTGCATTACCAAAATTGATTTGCGGCCTTAGAAGAATCCATCCACTTGAATCCATAATCCCTATAAGTTACTTGTTCTATCATCTCTCTTATTGAAGGATTGATTAAACACTCAAACACTCTTCTCCTAATCTTTTACTAACTATCTCTAACCCTATTTTATCCTAGATCACTAACATATTTGTTGTTGTTACAAAATATTTCTACAACCATCTAACTGCATAAAATTTCCTACAAAACTGACCTTTAATGCTAGCTAGACACTTCAAAAATTGCTTGTGACAATTAATTATCATTTTTCCTAGTAAAAGCTACCTTTTCATTGCCTTTTCAAGCAATTCTGAAGCATATTTCTTTCATTTGTTATAAAATACTTATTGTTGTTGTAAAGTTTCATATTGTAGCAATTCTATATTAGTCAACTTAAATTTCAAAGGTCTATTGTCTT
This sequence comes from Picea engelmannii, assembly GCA_009831015.1. NCBI lineage: Eukaryota > Viridiplantae > Streptophyta > Pinopsida > Pinales > Pinaceae > Picea > Picea engelmannii. The sequence goes on along the minus strand of ML777600.1, from coordinate 1,227,336 downwards.
ATTGAAGCACTAACATCATTTTGTACTTGAAAACTGCCATATTTCTACTTTGTTGTCTTTTTCTGGGTAGGTACACTTCATCTTTACTTTTTCTTCATCTCTTAAAGTCATAACTGTTAGGAGGAAATATTGTCGTTTAATTCCATTGTAGTATTTTCCCAACCATTTAATTTGTCAATCTGAGGTTCATAGGCTTACGAAGCACACACACTATATATGTAGGACTAAAGTAGAAGTAATCTAATCTAAATTGCTGAAATGAAACTAATCTAGGAAAGAAGGAAACATTAATCTAGAAAATCAGGAAATTGCATAAAGGAAAATCAATACAACATGTGAAGAGTTAACGACAAATAACATATGTGATCTCACACAATAAATCTATCTTGAATTACATAACAGTAATCAAATGACAATCATGAAAGCATAACAATGAAAGAATATGAATCAAAGCCAAGAATCTCTTTCTCTTTCGAATCTTAATGACTACTCTAATTCTAATTACATCCTAATTGAATTCTCTAATTCCCCCCTCATGAAGAGAGAGCACTCTCTTTTATACATGAGAGCCTTGAAGATAAGCTAACCATATCATTATTACAGATCCACTATTCTCTCAACCTATTCCCATTATTACAAAATAAAATCCCTTTAAATCCTCACACATATCTCTCATATATCTTAGATAAGATATTCCAACCAAATCTCCATGATCTTCTCCTTTGGAATGGTCTTGAATTATTTTCTCAAATATTGAAATGGTGGAGGAAGTATTCGAGAAGTCCTTTGAATTAATCCTTCACATATTCCTACACATTACAAAGCTCACACATATTTGAGATATATATGAAATCATGTTGATTTTATAACATTTAATCACAAATTCCTTTTAAATACTAAAATGAATAAAGTGGATAACAATAAGGTGAAACCTAAGTATATTTATGGAAATGATATCATGAAAGGTTAATGGGGCAATGAAATGTGAAGAAGGATGAAGAGAAAGGTGGATGAGAATAGGACATTTTTTAGCCCCAACATACCCACCAACTTAACTTGTTGCATGTCCTCATGCAACCATGCATGAATCTTCTTAAGAAATTTTGGCATCTGAATGTTGGCTTTGAGTGATGATAATGAATGTTTCCCAGGATGGGATTTACATGAGTAACAACTGACATTTTCTTATGTTTGGTTCTTGTGTGACAACCATGAATATAAAGAATTTCGGTTCTTATGTTAACAACATTCATTTCGTTACTTGTTCTCTTGTTGTTATGATAATAGTTTTCCCATATTTTTAGTTTCCAGTAACAGCTGACATTTTCTTATGGTTGGTTCTTGTGTGACAAACATGAATATAAAGAATGTTGGTTCTTGTGTTAACAACATTCATTTCGTTACTTGTTCTCTTGCTGTTATGATAATAATTTGCCCATATTTTTACTGGAAAATGTATGTTATCAATGTGAAAACATCATTGAGTATAAGAAATCCCTTTCTTTTGTTTTGTATATCAGTGCCTATGAAGTAAAGTGCAACAAAGTATCATTGGAAAAGAAATCTTGGAAAAGAAATGTTCATAACTGGTAAATGAGACAAAAAAAAATGGAATGATGGTCATGGAAAAATGGAGTGATGATAGTGAATAAGGTCTCCTACCCCACAACTTAACTTGTTGCATGTCCTCATGCAACATGGCATAAGTCGTAGAAGTGAAAAGGAAAGGGAATTGGATCAGGGAATTTTCCAAATTATTCATTGCTAGAAGTTGAGGAATTACATGATTAAAGTTTAGAAAATAACATACCTCCACTTACCCAAAATGGTGATGAACTATGCAATAGGAATATAGTTGATGCAACTGTTAGATCATGGAAGATGTCACTGCTGATCATATGGAAAGTGACTGTTGTTGTAGCTGTGATTGTTGTCTGCTGGATCATAGAATGTGAAGTGGAGGGATATGAACTTCTATTGAATGCACCATGGAAAAGAGAAAGTATGAAAGTGGAGCTGCAGTACTCTGAGAGAGCGGTAGTCATGCTGCTGTAACTGTCGATAGAGTCATGAAAAGTGTATAGTATTCACCCGTTGCGAAACCTGATGGTACAATTCTAATCATGCAAATGAATGTGTCGATGTTGAGCATGAAAAGAAGTCATTGGATTACCGACCAATGATGAATGTTGTTAACCAATCCGAGGAAACTCACCATTGATGTCAATGAGTGCCAAGGTACCTGAGTACATCTGGCGAAGTGTGAATAGATGTGTTGATGTCGAGCCACTTGCAAGATACGATGATCAAGGGACATTGATGATTGTCAGTGAGAGAACTTGCCATTAAGGCATGCAAGCCTCTAGGTACTCAAAATGGACTCTAGTATATATCCCAGATAAGGGGTTGAGGTCAATGGGGCAAGACTTGTTGAAAGGTGGGCCTTAAGAAATCCCACATTAGTCAACGCGAGTTTGTACAAAAATATTTGGTAGGACTATAAATGGAAAGAACTCACGGTCAAGCAGTGTGGATCAGCAAGGCAAGGAAAAAATGGCAATGTAATCATGGAAAGGGGAGTTTGTTTTATTCAAAAGGAAAACTGGAGAGGCAAAAATGAACTGAAAAAAAAAAAAAAAGGAAATGATGTATGCTACTCAGAAAAATAGGTGTGTGGAATCATGAAAGTTAAGGCAATGGAAGATGGTTTCAACACAGGAATGATTTATCGGCTTTGAAGGAGAAATGGGACAGTGTTACAGCATGAAATTGGTAAAATGCAGAAATACGGGTATCACAGCATGGTGTATTAGCATGTTCGTTGTGTAACAGCAAACATCAAGATGCGCAAAAAGTTTTTGTGTATCAGCAAACGGCTGTTGTGTAACAGCAAATGTTATGATGTGTAACAGCTTTTGTTGAGTAACAACTCCTTCAAACTATCTAGCAAACATGGTTTTCTAAAAAAAATGTTGTGATTCATGAAAATCACTGTAGCATGGGATGCGCTCGGCTGTGAACCTGAAAAGCTTAGTACAAATTTCTACATAAAAACTGTGAGATTTGTGAGAAACATATTATGCATAAATAAATGCAAATGAAGCAAATCAAGGAAATAGACTTTCATTTTTATACCTGTTGCCCTTGCATACTTATTTTTCTTAGCTGTATCAAATTTGCATAATAACCAGTGGCTGAGAATTGTCACTAAAGTCCTGGAATATTTAATATGTTGCTTGTCAATTTATCCAAGAAATTAGACAAGCTGCTCCAGTGATTTTAATTGTTTTTCTGCATAATCATGAATAATTAAAGCATACACAACATTTGATCCAGTAAGTAAACACAACAATCGATCCTGTAAGCGAACACAACAGTCGATCCTGTAATACAATGCCTGCAAAAACACATTAATCAGAAATTCCAAGAACATAAATAGATCATGAAAATTTTATTGTTTCGGCCCTCCTTGGTTGTTCGATTATGTCATGGCTCAAGCCTCCAACCATAATTAATTGCACCAAATCTGCAATCAGGCTCCTATCCATAAATAAATCTGCCATTTCTTCCAACTAAGCATGAGTTTGATTGTTGTTAAAAACCATCCATCCCGAAATTGAGCTTTTTCATGTCCCGAAAAATCAAAACTTCTCTCAAACCAAGAAGAATTTTCAAAAATCGTTCACAAGTCAGCAACATGAGACCCTTCTGCACAAAACCCGTGTCCCAAATTTTTTAAATTCGTTACTGTTTGCTTGAAAATTGCACCTCAAGTTGACTGTCTGCAAATGGACGTTAATTGACGGAAAATTTCAGATCGAGAGTTTCTCATTGCATATATGAGCTAGGTCTCAAGATCATGATGGAGATCATGACTAGAATAAACTATTTTTGCGTCCCTCTCCAGATTATCAATCATCCAAACGTTTTTCAATGGATTTCACGAATGAATTAGTCAATTGATTGATCTTAGCCACGCATTATGGCTTATTTCCAGCTTATTTGTTATAACGTTTTTGCATTTTTGTAGCGTGCAGTGGATAGGCATGATCCGGTTCTGTTATTAATTGAGATATTTGATTGTTTTATCAGATCTAAGTTTATTGTTATTTGGCATAAATGATATCTGTAAACAATAAATTGATTTGATAATAAATTCTCCAAGTCGGTGCACATCTCCATAGACTACCGTGAGTATGAAAAACGATATGAATACCTAAAGAGAATCTTCAATGATTGTAATAGGGTCAAGTGATCTAGAAAACGTGGTTGGATTTGCAGAATAGTCTCTCGGATAAATGATGACAGATCAGGTATGATGACAACAAAAGAGAGATAGTCGCTTTGAGTACTGAGAGCATTGAAAAGAGTCAAATATTCATGACAGTCTATATCAACGATTTGATTATGAGGAAAGAGTAAAGGGTGGTGTTCAAATCAAGATCGAAGAAGTGGGATAGACGAATAGTGTAAATGGCAGAAGACTTGGGATTACATTCCACAAACCACATGCGAAAAAAATCTAGGAGACAAAGTCAAAACCATGATGTTGATCTCCTAAGAGTCCATAATAATCTTGCAATGATTAGCAAATCTCTGAATGAATCGATACCATAAAAAAAAAATATATGATTTGATATGGTTATGATTTGATTTGATATCGCCCTTATCGTGTGAATAGTTTTGCATAAAATCTTCCTTTTAATTCTGCGAATAGAGGCTATCTTTCTATAGTTTTTAATGACTGATCTTTCCATATAAGCGTTGATTTTTATTTTTATTTTTAAGATTTTATTCCCATTAGACTTAGGAAATACAAGAAAAATGGTAGGGATTCGCAATAACCAGAATTTTCAAAGAATACGATCGGGATTCGAAATTTTAGTTGATTCTTCCACATTTTTAACTTTTGCAGGTTGCAGCGTGTAAGGATTTAATGTTTTCGACTGTATTCAATGTCAAAAGATACATCTAACAATGAGGGCGAGATATGATATTGCTACTACTCAAACCTAGGGATGAACGTAGACCAAAAGTTAAAAACAAGAAGATGCATAGTTTCAACCATTGTTTTAGCGTGTCGCAATAGTTTAGTGGAAAAAAAAAACTCATGAATTTGCAGACCATATATATTTTTTGTTTTGTTTTATTTTATCCTAATGCCACTATTGTTTTATTGTTTGCAGATCCTGTAACAACAATTGTCTTAGCATTTTAAAAAAAAATCACTTTTTCAGCATGTTGTAACAGCATGTCAAAATTTCATTGTTTTAGCATATAAAATTTTGTTGTAACAACGACTGTCTCAGCATTTAAAAAAAAAAATCATTGTTTCAGCATACAAAAATTTCACTGTTCAGCATGTTGTAACAGCATGTAAAAATTTCACTATTTCAGCATGTTGTAACAGCATGCCAAAATTTCACTGTTTCAGCATGTTGTAATAGCATGTAAAAATTTCACTGTTTCAGCATGCTATAACAGCATGTAAAAATTTCACTGTTTCAGCATGCTGTAACAACAAAAATTTCATTGTTTCAGCATGTTGTAACAGCATGTAAAATTGGTTTTATTGTGATTTATTGTTAAGCATGTTAAGACATTCATTTTTGAAATCCAAATCATCCCTATTTTCTGATCCTCGCGATCGCACGAAGCACGGAGGAGAGCATACTTATTCTAGCAAAGATAAAAAAAAATCAAAAATAAAACCCTACCTACACTACGCTAATTAGAAATGAGAGATTAGTTACGTATAATTAAATGTCCAGTGTAGCCACTCACGTAGCAATAACATCAATATGTTTAGTGGCAATTTCTTGAATGAAAAGTGAAAATATACGAGAGTGAATGAATCTAGTCGCTGTAACGACAAACTAACTAAGTAAAAAGAAAAAGACTGATCTAAATGAGTAGTTACTTGGAACCATTGTTCAATAAGGCTTTCGTAGGCGCAATTTTCCTTACTCATATCATGATGTAACTCCTCTTCATCTTCCTCAATCTCATGCTCGAATGATTGTTCGTCATCAAAAGCATAGGAGTCTTCAGATGTCAAATCTTCGTCTGTTCTTGGAGGAGTATTTGACTCTTTAATCCTTGTCAAGATCTCCCCTTCCAAGGAAAAGGTGATCCTGACGTATTCTAGGATCTGAGTGAGTAGTTCCAAGCTGACACTCATTGTTAAATCATGTTAAAAAGAAGGATTCTTACAGCACCCAAATCAAAAATTAAAAAATTAAAAAAAACACTCTTGCTAAAACAAACAAAAAAAAAATTACTCTTCACAGTTGCGGAAATTAAAACGTTCATGATAGTTGGTCAGGGAGAACATGAGTAGTCTCCATTCAGGTAGTTGTTAAGACCCCTAGAACCAACACATGTAGATCATACTTGCAAAAATTTAAACCAATATTGCATAAATTGAAATTTACACCCTAATTACACTTGCAGGAATTGAAATTCACACTCTAGAGCTGGCAGGGAGAACATGAGGAGTTTCCACTCAAGTAGCTTATATGACCCCTTACCAACACATACAGACACACTTTCAGGAATTGAAATTTACACTACCCTACATGTCCTTACCCGTATGTCACCTCGGAGTTAGGATCATGTCTAATCACACTTGCATGAATTGAAATGAAAAAGCAACTAATACCTCAATCCATTGTGCTTCCCCGGCAACGGTGCCAAAATATTAGGTGAAAATATTGTCGTTTAATTCCGTTGTAGTATTTTCCCAACCATTTAATTTGTCAATCTGAGGTTCGTAGGCTTACGAAGCACACGCACTATATATGCGGGACTAAAGTAGAAGTAATCTAATCTAAATTGCTGAAATGAAACTAATCTAGGAAAGTAGGAAACATTAATCTAGAAAAGCAGGAAATTGCATAAAGGAAAAGCAATACAACATGTGAAGAGTTAATGACAAATAACATATGTGAGCTCACACAATAAAGCTATCTTGAATTACATAACAGTAATCAAATGACAATCATGAAAGCATAACAATGAAAGAATATGAATCAAAGATAAGAATCCCTTTCTCTTTTGAATCTTAATGACTACTCTAATTCTAATTACATCCTAATTGAATTCTATAATTCCCCCCTCATGAAGAGAGACCACTCTCTTTTATACATGATAGCCTTGAAGATAAGATAACCATCTCATTATTACAGATCCACTATTCTCTCAACCTATTTCCCATTATTACAAAATATAATCTCTTTAAATCCTCACACATATCTCTCATATATCTTAGATAAGATATTCCAAACAAATATCCATGATCTTCTCCTTTGGAATGGTCTTGAATTATCTTCTCAAATATTGAAATGGTGGAGGAAGTATTTGAGAAGTCCTTTGAATTAATCCTTCACATATTCCTACACATTACAAAGCTCACACATATTTGAGATA
>ML777600.1:1205151-1219858 GCA_009831015.1 Picea engelmannii | reverse complement strand
GAGAAGTCCTTTGAATTAATCCTTCACATATTCCTACACATTACAAAGCTCACACATATTTGAGATATATATGAAATCATGTTGATTTTCTAACATTTAATCACAAATTCCTTTTAAATACTAAAATGAATAAAGTGGATAACAATAAGGTGAAACCTAAGTATATTTATGGAAATGATATCATGAAAGGTTAATGGGGCGATGAAATTTGAAGAAGGATGAAGGGAAAGGTGGATGAGAATAGTACATTTCTGAGCCCCAATAATAACAAACCTCTAACTTGAGCAGCCAATGAGAGGGGGGTATTCTTGCATCCTTGTCTTAGTTTCATCGACCCTTTAGGTTACTAGGGATGTCTCCCTTGGGGTAATCTCGACATAATCCTAAACAGAAAGGGGTTTCCTATTAAGGTGGCAGTGATATGACATACCCTTGTTCCACAAATCTTTCCTCACTTTCCTTGGGCTTTGGGAAAGTATAGATTGTGTGATAACAATTACCACTAGATAAATGGTGATACAACACTTATTACCATACAGATATTCACATGACTCCTTTTGAAGCAGTATATGAAAAAAAACCACCTTCAGTTCTCTCATACATTCGCGATGTCTCGAAGGTCCAGGTGGTTCACCAAACTCTTATAGTTTGTGAGGCTATTCTTCGTACCCTCAAATAGAATTTGATCATGGTTCATAATTGCATGAAGAAACACGCAGATCAAGGTCACTCTGAATGTTAATTTGTTGAAGGAGATCAGGTGTTTATTCGATTGCAACCTTATAAGCAGACTTCACTCAAGGTTGAACATTATCAGAAATTAGTGCCCAAATTTTATGGTCCTTATACAATTCTCAAGTGTGTGGGACAGGTGGCCTATCAACTAGCTTTGCCCGGTCATTCTAAGATCCATCATGTTTTTCATGTCTCCTTCTTAAAGAAGGTGGTTGGAACTAAGTTCCAAACTCAAACCAGCCTCCCCAATTTGGATGAATAAGGCTCCATATGGTTTCACCCACAAGCAGTCTTGGACCAGCATGAACATCATCTTTGCCTACACACCATCAAGGAAGTGTTAGTACAATGAAAATATACAACTCCAGCAGATTCCACCTGGGAGCCAGCTACCATTCTGCATCAATTTCCTCATCTCAAGCCTTGAGGACAAGGTTTTTTTTTAAGGGGGAGTGCATGTTAGGGACCTAACCTCCCTAACCCCTCATGTAGGTAGAATAATATATTTTCCATGTAATAAAGGCCAATATTAATAAGGCCTAGTAATAAGGAAGAATAATTCAAATGTAAGAAGACTTAATAGAATCTTCTGCTTCTAGAAGATCTTCCTCTAGATTGTTCTTTTGGTAGATAGATTTAGTATAAATAAGAGTCGAGGGCATGAGAAGTTTTGTCTTGGAGATTATTTTAATAGATATCTACTCTTTTGGAGGTTCCCCCCTCGAAGAGGCAAGTGAACATTGCTATCATTAATAAATGTGCTCTTTCGGATGTTATTCCGGTATTATTTTGATATTGTTTTGGTTATATCATTATTGTTTTGCATACTATATTATATCTGGAATATTGCAGACAAGTGGAGCTCATATCAAGTATAGATTTGTCATGGCTTCAAGCCTTGTTTTTGATCATCCTTTTTCCCTAAAGATTCTATGGTTTACCCTAGGTACCATCCTCAAAATGAGGGGAAGTAATCGATGGTTTTCCCCGGGATTTGTAACTTGGAAGAAAAACATGATTTGATTACGTGATTGTTCTTGGGTTATTCGAAGGAGGTTCCCTTCTTCTATAAGGATTTATCATGTAACTCATCTCTATTATTTCTTTGGTACTTGTGATCCACATTCAGATATCATGTAAATAGTGTGTACTCTAATTTATTATGATATTTTAAGGATTTGGCATGTAACATAGACCTAGAAGTTCCTCCATTTTATGTTTTGATGAACATTTTTTATTATGTCCTCCATAATTGTGACATAGGAATAGGAGAAATGGAAAATTTCATGGCCCTTCAACTTATGAGGATATTGGTCCTTGAATTCACCAGTCACTATAAATTCCTATTATCATTAAGTTCGAGAATAGTATAAAATATTGGATATATTAAAGACTTGTGCATTGCATTAAACTAGGATCCTAATGTTAGCATGCTAATGCGCATAATTGTAGCTAACATACTTGAGGTATATAGTATTATTTTAGGGAGAGAGTGGCCTACCAAGTTTTAAAAAGGTTGTTATTTTATGGATGAAAAACACTTCATCTTCCCCCATAAAGGGCAAGAAGTTATCATTAGAAGAGAACCCAAACACCAAGAGTAGGTTGTACTTGCTTCCTACAACACTAGGCATGTGTCTTTCCAATAAATGGTAATGGGTACCTATAGTGTATTATTTGAAGAATATACGCATGTTCCTCTTCACAAGCAGAATGAAATGATTTAGAGCATGGACTTCAATAGTGACAAGTCCAAGAAAGGATCCAATGCTGAAGTTATTATATGTGATCCCAAAGGTAAGGGAATCCCTTTTTATTTTCAATTAGATTTCCCAAACACAAATAACATGGTGGAAAATAAATTATTAGTTCAATTCCTCAAAAAATATTTAGACTCAATTATTCACAATTTGTTAGTAAGAGGAGATTAAAAGCTAGTTGTGAACAAGATCAGAGAGAAACATGTGGTTCATAACCCTTGTCTCAAACAATACTACCAAAATTATAAGGAAAGTATTGAGAATTTATTGTATTTCAAAATCCAATCCATACTTAGGGACACAAACCACATAGTATATACTTTGGCCTTATCATTTTCATGCTTTACATCAGATTTCATAGAATCCTTTGATGATGTCAAAGTATAAATCTTACATAGGCCCATGCTACCTGATAATGTTGATGCTTGGAAAGTCTTCGATTTTGATGAACAAATCCACAAATTCATTCAAAACAAGGAGCGTTTTGAAGGCTTACTTATCGGTCAAAAAGTAGAAGAGGACACAAGGCACATTATCCAATTGAAAACTAATAAAATACTCCATGGATTGTTTGTGTTGGAATCTATGTTTGATTTTGATGATGATTCTACATATCCAACTAATATCAACAATGGATCAATTAGGAAGGTGCAAGAATCCTCTTATAATAAAGGAAGATCCAATGAGGGTTTATGTGGGATCACAATGTTCTACAAGAAATTTCACTCAGTTCATTAAACTCTTGTTAGAGTTCAAGGTTGTTTTTTCCTAGTATTACAAATATCTCAAAGTATTTGATATGGAATAGATTATTCATGTCATACATATAATTCTCAATTCAAATCCTTACAATCACAAAAAAAGTAATAAGTATCCATCCTTAGAACATATCATTAGGGACAACTTAGGTAATATGGAAGCAACATGAATCATATATCTTATACACTTCTCACAATTGGTATCCAATTTAGTTATGGTTATGAAGAAAAATTGGAATATTCATTTATGTTTTGTTTTTCAACAATTGAATAAGGTGTCTCTAAAATAAATCTATCCCATCCCACCCATGGAGGAGATCCTCCAACAAGTTTTTAGTGCCCAAATGATGTTCATCTTAGATGACTTCTTAGAATACCATCGCATATCTCTCAAAACCTCTGATGATTACAAAACCACATTCACTACTTGTTTGGGTACACATGCTTATCACAAAATGACTTTCAGTTTGATTAATGCTAGAAATTATTTTTATCATGCAATGGCCATCACTTTTAGAGGCTTTATGGGTAAACTCACTATAATTTACTTTGATGACATCATTGTATTTTCTAAAGAATGAGGTAGCCACTTCAACCATCTTAGAAATTGTTTTGATCTGAATTATTTTCAGAACGAAATGAAAGAAGAGATATTACAATGAAATACACATAAATATTGCCAGAAACAAAGAAATACAACAATACATGATTTCTATTAATGAAATAAATGTACATAGACTGTAAAAATACAGAGTGCAAGACTCACTAGAATGGTGGAATCTTTATCTCTGAGAAGAGATGTGACAACTAAGCTCATTCACAAGAAGATGAGTATAATGAGGCTCTGAAGGCATTTTTATAATAAACATGAATTTCAAAACCTAGACATCCAAAAACCTAACCCTAGGAGATGAAGTGCCAAAATTCATGTTGGGGTAAGTTAGTACATCAACTTCCCGGGGTCGTAAATTTTGCATGCGATCTCTATTTTAGGCGTGTGATAGCCCTTTGGAAAGGTGTTTTAAAACAAATACACATTATGTTGTCAAAATCTAACTTCATCTATAGTTTGACTATGGAAATCCAATAAAACATTGTTTAGTGCACCCAAAATGGCCCTGGAAGTACATAAATATGTACTTACATGAAAAATTCCAAAAATATCCATTTGGAATAGGTGGGAGGCCACCATTATCCACTTGGATGTTGTGTAGGTCTTCACGATAGCCCCAGAAGTGCAAAACCCATAATTACAAAGAAATGTCCCCATTACAGAGAAACGTGTTGAACTAAAAAATGTCAAGATGAGCCAGTTGGAATTTGGAATAGGTGGGTGGCCACCAATATCCACCTGGATCTGTTTTTCTTACATTTCATAAATTTGGCATATATTTGAATCCTAAGAAAACCATATTTAGTGATATTGAATAAAAACTCTTGGGTCACAAAATGTCTTAAGAGGGTGTCAAAGTTAATCCTAAGAGATGTATAGCAATCAAAAGGTTCCATTTACCTTTTTATAAGAAGGAGATGTAATCTTCATTTGAAAAGATAAATTTCATATGGTGCTTCATTATTGATTCAACTCAAGTTGTCAAACCTTTAAATCAACTAATGAAGAAAGATGTTTAGTTCAAATGGGACTCACTCACATGTCCGGATTTCAAGTCTATGAAACTAGTTATTTATTTCACACCTCTTTTAATTAAATCTTTTAATTAGTCCTTATCATTCCAAGGATTTTTTCATATAAAGTAATTCATCATAGAAAATTGTTTATGTACTTTTATTGCAAAAGGACAATGAAGAAAAACTTAGGCCAATCACCCTTGTGAGATGATGCAAGAGCATCGCCAACTCATCAAGGAGCATCACCAAAGACAAGCGAGCCAGCATGAAAGACAACGAACAACTGGACAAGGCCAGCCGAAACTTTTTGAATTTTCATTCAAGAGATCCGCCAGTGTATAAATGAACCATTTATGGAGAGCACCTTTGTATATTATAATGGACCTTGAGCCTTTAATCTCTTGTCCTTAGGTAGATGAGGCATTTATTGATTTAATTCAGGTAGATAGGATTTTATTTCCAGATTAGATAGTTTTAGAGTTCGAGAGGGAAAACAGATATAGACACCCTCACTTGTGAATTGTAACCAAATTCAGAAATTCAGAAGCATTCAGGAGAAAAGAGCAAGCAGAGAACTATGTAGAGAACATCCATGTACAAATATTGAATTAATAGAAGAAAGCTTTGATTCAAATACATGGTTATGTGTCTATTCTCTGTGTATTGTGTTTGTGCTCATGAATGTTTGCTTTCTGGTTATGCATTTGCTTTGTACATGTTGTGCATGTGGTTTCATGTTCTGACTAAAGTCTGAAGAAAAGATAGAATGAGTTTCAATTGTTTCTCTATTTGAGCCAGGAGATTCCTGCAAAGAGTGCAGTTGAATTCATCCGTAAGGAGTGTGTTGATGAAGACTCAGTAGTTTAACTTTTGTCCTCATTCACCCAGAATTTGCTTTGGGTTGTTGAAGGCATGCAAGGAAGGCGCAGGCTGAAGAAGAAGTCCCAGAATTGTGATTCTGAGCATTTTATTCAAAGATAGTTGTTGCAGGAAGTGCGTAGAGTCAGAAGGATTTAACACTTGGGAAGTTGTTGAATGATTTCCGCAAGGAGTGCGCGCAAATACCTCTGGAAGAATCAGAGTAAGAAAGATCAGGAGGTACAGCACCTTCTTGGTACAGCTGAAAGAGAGCCCAGGAGGTTTAGGTCGAGGAAGATTCGAGCAGAGATTGAAAATGAAAGTGTTGGGAAGTGGGTTTTGGAAGGAACTTTAGTCTTCTGAAGAAATCCATGAGTAAAGGGAAGCGACGGTTAGGATTCGCAGAGGAGAGCAGTGTAAATCCCGTCAGTCGTCAGATCTTGGAAAGTTGCGTAGGTTTTAAGCCTCGAAGGAGCAGAGGAGGAGTCCCGGAGGGGCATCGGGATATTGGCATCATCAGGGTTTCATAAAGCCGAGGATCGAGACCTTGAGAGTCCCGAAATCTAGAGAAAGGATCTCAACCGTAGATCTTGGCAGGACGCGTGTCCAAGGATTGTGAAGAGTTCGAGGTTCGGCATTTAAGAGTTCTCATTGACGAGAGACTCACAACACAAGAATTCAGGAAAACTCGAATCGCGATATCCGCGCAGTCGACGAGCTGAGTGGAGAATAGGTGTCAGGCTATCAGAGTTCGGGGTTTGGAAGGTCCCGTGAACATCGACCATGGAAATTGTGAAAACCCAATACGCGAATTCTAGACAAGGTTAAGCCTAGAGTGGAGGACAGGTAGCATCGAAATTCGGGGATCGGAGGTCCCAGAGGAGTGAGTTCTACGTTGTTCGAACTCGCGAATTTCGAAACCCCGATAAGGGTGAAGGGCGTGGTCACGTGGACTGGCAGGTCACGTGCAAAAGGAGTAGTCAGAGGGGGCTAACGCCAGAGCTGGAGCGCCATCGGGAATCGGAAATCGGGAATTCACGAGGGGAGCAACTCTTGACAACGAAAAAGCCGATTTCCCGACAGGAGACGAGGAAGGCGCGAAGTGGATATTCCATCGGGGTTCGGAGATTTGTGAGACCCGAATCCATGAGCGCAGAACTCGCGATCAAGTGAGTTCCGATTTCCCGATTTGAAGAAGGATATCACCAAGAGAACCTGTGGACATTGAGAACTTTCGACAGGGGGTTGAAGAGTATTTTGACTCTTCGGGCCTAGAAGAAGAAGGTCCTGGTTGGGGCAGTCGAGCTCAGAGAGGCAGGGCTGCGTCAGAGTGGTATCAGAGAAGAGAGGGGTTGATTCCATCTTTGTGGTGGTAGACAAGTTTTCAAAGATGGCACATTTTATACCATGCCAGAAGACCAGCGATGTGACTCACATCGCGAACTTGTTTTTTAAGGAGATCATTCGACTCCATGGATTGCCGAGAAGTATAGTGTCAGACAAGGATACCAAATTCATAGGGCATTTTTGGAAGACACTATGGAAGAACCTAGGGACTAACTTGGCATTTAGTTCAGCTTACCATCCGTAGACGGATGGGCAGACGAAAGTGGTCAACAGGAGCTTGGGAGACTTGTTGAGGAGCCTAGTGATAGAGCACCATAGCAGCTGGGACAACATATTGCCACAGGCGGAGTTCGCATACAACGATTCAGTGAATCGGAGTACAGGCAAAAGTCCATTTCAGATTGTATATGGGACACAACCAAGGGGAGTTTTTGAACTCAGGGAGTCAGAACAGGCTGCGACTAGCAGTGCTAGCGCAGAGGAATTCGCGGAAGCAATGAAGGAACTTCACGATGAGTTGAAGCAACGACTGATAAACACAAATCAGGAGTACAAGTGCAAAGCAGATTCAATTCGAAGTTGGTGATCTAGTTCTGGCACACTTGAGAAAGGAAAGGTTCCCAAGGGGAACATATAACAAATTAAAAATGAAGAAATATGGACCATGCAGGGTCCTGAAGAAATTTGGAGAGAATGCTTATGAGATTGAGTTGTCGGATGGCATCGGGATATCTCCGATATTTAATGTTTCAGATTTATACCCATACAGGGCTGGAGAAGCAGAGACTGGAACTGAGGAACCAGTGGTCCAGTGGCAGAAGCAATTACCAGTTGCAGAGAAGCCGCAGATGGATTGCATACTGGACAAGCGAATGGGCAAGAAAACCAGGCGAAAGAAGTATTTCAAGTACCTAATCAAGTGGAAGAATCATCCAGTCGAAGATGCTAGCTGGAAAAGTGAAGCAGAGATACAAAATCATGGGCAGACCATGCAGGAGCTCATGGACAGGAGCCCATGAAAATTTTCAAGCCGAGGAGTATGATGCAGGAGCATCTCCAACTCATCAAGGAGCATCGCCCAAGACAAGCGAGCCAGCATGAAAGACAATGAACAGCTGGACAAGGCCAGCTGAAACTTTTTGAATTTTCATTCAAGAGATCCACCAATGTATAAATGAACCATTTATGGAGAGCACCTTTGTATATTATAATGGACCTTGAGCCTTTAAGCTCTCATCCTTGGGTAGATGACGCATTTAGTAGATTTAATGTAGGTAGATAGGATTTTATTTCCAGATTAGACAGTTTTAGAATTCAAGAGGGAAAATGGATATAGACACCCTCACTTGTGTATTGTAACCAAATTCAGAAATTCAGAAGCATTCAGGAGAAAAGAGCAAGCAGAGAACTGTGTAGAGAACATCCATGTACAAATACTGAATTAATAGAAGAAAGCTTTGATTCAAATACATGGTTATGTGTCTATTCTCTGTGTATTGTGTTTGTGCTCATGAATGTTTGCTTTCTGGTTATGCATTTGCTTTGTATATGCTGTGCATGTGATTTCATGTTCTGACTGAAGTCTGAAGAAAAGATAGAATGAGTTTCAATTGTTTCTCTATTTGAGCCAGGAGATTCCTACAAAGAGTGCAGTTGAATTCATTCGCAAGGAGTGCGTTGATGAAGACTCAGTAGTTTAACTTTTGTCCTCATTCGCCCATAATTTTCTTTGGGTTGTTGAAGGCGTGCAAGGAAAGCGCAGGCTGAAGAAGAAGTCCCAGAATTGCGATTCTGAGCATTTTATTCAAAGACAGCTGTTGCAGGAAGTGCGCAGAGTCGGAAGTATTTAACACCTGGGAAGTTGTTGAATGATTGTTGCAAGGAGTGCACACAAATACCTCTGGAAGAATCAGAGTAAGAAATATCAAGAGGTACAGCACCTTCTTGGTACAGCTGAAAGAGAGCCCAGGAGGTTTAGGTCGAGGAAGATTCGAGCAGAGATTGCAAACGCAAGTGTTGGGAAGTGGGTTCTAGACGAAACTTTAGTCTTCTGAAGAAATCCATGAGTAAAGGGAAGTGACGATCAGGATTCGCAGAGGAGAGCAGCAGAAATCTCATCAGTTGTCAGATCTTGGAAAGTTGCGTAGGGTTTAATCCTTGAAGGAGCAGAGGAGGAGTCCCGGAGGGGCATCGGGATATTGGCATCATCGGGGTTTCATAAAGCTGAGGATCGAGACCTTGAGAGTCCCAAAATCCTGAGAAAGGATCTCAAACGTAGATCTTGGCAGGACGCGTGTCCAAGGATTATGAAGAGTTCGGGGTTCGGCATTTTGGAGTTCTCGTTGACGAGAGACTCACAACACAAGAATTCGCAAAAACCCGAATCGTGATATCCGCGCAGTCGACGAGCTGAGTGGAGAACAGGTGTCAGGATATCAGAGTTCAGGGTTTGGAAGGTCCCGTGAACATCGACCATGGAAATCGTGAAACCCGATACACGAATTCTGGACAAGGTTAAGCCTGGAGTGGAGGACAGGTGGCATCGTAATTTGGGGATCAGAGGTCCCAGAGGAGTGATTTCTATGATGTTCGAACTCGCGAATTCCGAAACCCTGATAAGGGTGAAGGGTGTGGTCACGTGGACTGGCAAGTCACGTGCGAAAGGAGTAGTCGGAGGGGGCTAACGCCAGAGCTGGAGTGCCATCGGGAATCGAAAATCAGGAATTCACAAGGGGAGTAACTCTTGACAATGAAAAATTTGATTTCCCGACAGGAGACGAGGAAGGCGCGAAGTGGATATTCCATCGGGGTTCAGGGATTTGTGAGACCTGAATCCATGAGCGCAGAACTCGCGATCAAGTGAGTTCCGATTTCCCGATTTGAAGAAGGAGATCACCAAGAGAACCTGTGGATATTGAGAACTTCCGACAGGGGGTTGAAGAGTATTTTGACTCTTCAGGCCTAGAAGAAGAAGGTCCTGGTTGGGGCGGTCGAGCTCAGAGAGGCAGGGCTGCGTCATGAGACAGAAATTGTAGGCATGTCAACTAAACTATTCCCAACTAGAAAAATGTGTCTATTAATTATATAAATCCTTGGAGTTATTTAGACATTACATCTAGGGACACAAGGTTCAAGATTTTGTGCCTGCATCCCTCTTAGTTACCACTTTGAATCAAACTAAACTGCATATTAAATGTCCCAAATGGATCAAGCACATACATTAATATGACCTAGATGTTAAACCAATGAAAACAATAAGGGGAATTGGGTTGGATGAATTTCTAATTAAATCCCATGGCTCAATCATAGTTGAACTAACCCTAATAGAAGACTTAATTTCTTATTAAGAGATGGAGAAGGAAACTGAGTTGGCTACACAATCATGGCATGGACCTATCATATATTTTTTTATCAATGGTGTTTGTCTACTATACATTGGATACTATAGCCAAGTGAACACTTCACTTACAAGTTGGGATTCACTTACAAGTTTTTTGATGTATTAAAGGAGCAAATTCCTTATAGAAGAATCCTTGATGGGGTTGTGTCCCATTTCTTTACTCCTAAGAAAGACCAAATGACACTTGAAAAACAACATTATGGGGTTTTTGAAGGTCAATTTTCATCCAAAACCATTGTAACAAAAATTTTACATGTGGGTTACCATTGTATTTCCCTACATCTAGAATCCCATCTACCAGTTTGAAAATGTGAAGCTTGCCAATCCTTCATTGAAAAGTAGAAGCTAGTTTGTATGCCACTTAAGCCCATCAAAATACAAGTCCCTTTCTGAATATGTGGTATGGATTTTGTTGGATCAAGTTCTCCTCCTTCTATCATTCTGCTATAGAATACTTTATTAAGTGGGAAAAATATTACCCCTTATGAATGATAAGAAAAAGTTGGTGGTAGAATTTATTGAATTGAAGATCTTGCTTTGGAACCCCTTTTGAGATCTTTATTGATAACAGATAAAATTTTATTCTAGGTGTCATGCTTCACCTTGGTGTCACTTATAGAATCCAACTTTTTTTATCCTCCACCTATTACCCCTAGGGTAATGGATTTGATAAATCAACCAATAAAAATCTGATTTGGATCCTAAAAAGAACAGTTAAGTAAAACAAGAGATATTGGAACACAAAATTAAAATTCTCTTTATGGGTGGGTTGAATTGCACCCAATATAACTAAAATCCAAAGTCCCTACACTATAGTGTATGAAACAATGTTCTTTTATTATTCACTTTCAAATTCCATTCTTGAGGATAGATATTGTTGAGGTAGAAGATTATTTTTATCCTTTATAACATTGTTTATATGCTATAATTGAACTAGATGAGGTTAGAAAATATGCATTCCAAAAACTCCAAAAGAAATAAGACATCATCAAAGAGTCATTTGATAAAAAGGCCACAATTTCCAATTACAAAGTAGGAGATGATGTTTTTCTTTGGGAAAAGGAACATGAGGCTCCATCCAAGCATAGGGTTTTTGATTCATTATGGATGGTACCATACATAATCTATGATGTTCTAGGGACACTTGCATTCAAATTGACAACCTTATATGGTGTACCTCTCTAATTACTAGTGAATGGTCACCTCCTTAAATTCTTTTACACTTGAGAAAACTCATCCTTTCTTGTATATATATTACCTTAATTTTTTTTATGCTCATATAGGTCTTTCTTTATTTTGATTTTGATATTTTGGCTTGATTTATTTTAGTGTTGAGTTTAGGCCTCTTTGATTTACCTCTAAGTTTTGAAATTTTCATTTTAGTGCCATTGGTTTCCCACTTCTTCTAAAAAATAATAATAATATGTTTTAGAATAAAAAATAGTTTTCATGTTACTATACTATTTATTAAAAGAATTTCCTCATACAACCCTTTCATGAGTAATTTTCCCAAAGTAAATTGTTACTTGGTATAACCATGAATATGATTGATATTGACTATTAGTAGGATTGAAGTTGGTAAGTTAAAGTGCAAGGAATTAGTATAAATGTTTCCTCGTAAAGAAGAAACTTAATGGAATGATGGCTAACATGGATGCATGATTATGACTATCATTTTCCAAAATTTACAATGTGACAATTCCCAAATAGTGACTTCCAACCACAGAGTACATGTCGATGTTTGTAGCATCGGACAAGTAAGTACGCACATGTCTAAGTGTCTAGACATGTGGAAGTAATCCAAAGCCTTCTACCTTGATACTTTATTTTAATTAAATGAATTATTAAAGTAAAGTGATTTTATTAATTAGTTGTGTTTATTTAATGAAATGCTAAAGTAATTAGCATTAGTGAATTAAATATTAGTCATTGATCTCAAGTGAGGTGAGAATTAATATCAACTGTCAATCACTTTGGAGATTAGGGTTAGGTCATAACTCAAGATTATAAAAGCAAGGCTAGGGTAAAAAAGGAAGATTGGTTGTTTTTTACATAGAGAGGGATGGATCACGAAGGACTGTGATTCAAGTAGATCTTTGATATGTGGATAAGGAATTCCATCTAGATATTAGTACATGTCAGAGACAAGAGAGAATAGAGGAAGACACAAGTGAGTTTCAGTAGATTGGATTCGTAGCAGCACGGTCATGCCATACATATTTTTTTGTACATTCTTTGTACATATGTACGCAAGTTTTAGTGGAGACAAATGTGTATATGTAGGTTTGCTTAAGGAAAGGCACATACATCTCAAGAAACATGAAAATTCAAGATTGTACAACAAACCAGGAGTTGCTAGGGTTTGCAGGTGTTGTCTAAAGTTTTTTGTATTTTCTCTGTGGCCCATTTTTCCAGTAAGGGAGCCAGCACTTGTAATCTTTGAAGTTGTTTGAATCATAAACTTAGTTGATGGGAAGAATATATTTGTGTATTGTATTTGAGATTTTTGTTTCTAATATTTCTTTTGCTATTTATTTGGGTTGATTATTCTCACAAGTGTATTATGATTTGTGAGCTGCTAATTTGATTTACAACAAGTAAATCACTATATAATAAAGTATCTAGGTGTCAGGATTAAGGAATTTCAACATGGTATTAGATCCTATGCTCTGAGAGGAAGTTAGATATCATATACACAACAGTTGATAGCAGATCTATCAGATTTGCAAGGATATCTTAGAAGATCGATAACCAACAATCATAAATCAAGGGTTTGATTTCAAGTAAATAGTTGTACTAAAGAAGAACTAGGGTTTATAATTGTATGAAACTATACACAGATTTCAGTAAGAACATTCACGTACATACACAGGTTTGATTAAGGAAATTCATGTACATATAAGGGTTTCAATAGTGACATGCACGTATAGGATCATACACTACTACATATTGAAAAATTTGCGACGACCACTTGCGACGAAAGTACTCTTTTGTTGAAACATGCCAAAGAAAGAGTTTTTTTTTTCTAAATCTACCCGGTTTTCGTCACCATCTCCATGCCTACAGTTTGAATGAACTATAATGGTCAATGTTCGTTGCATAAGAGACGACCTTAGATTGGTCATTGCATAAGCAACGATAGTTGACCATAATAATTTAGTCAAACTTTACCATTGAAAATGACCTAAAATAAATAGCTGTAAAAAATATATATATATTTAGGTCACTATCGTCACAATTGCGATGATGGTGACCTAAAATTGGCCTATAATATTTAATGATTTGGAGATGTTGTGACAATCTTGCTATAACAACAACGGTTCCAAAAGGGTATTTTTGTGCGGAAAAATGTCGCAGAATGTTGTTAGAGGTGGGGGGGGAAGTAAAGTGGGTGAAAAGAGTGATGGTAGATGTTATTTCCCTTGTAAAAAATGTTGCCTCGGACGTCCCATAAGAATTTTAATAGCAACAACTACAAAACATTGTAGGATATATGGTCACATTGATGGCGGATTGAATGAATATCGTACCATGGTAATTAGCTATATATTTATTATATTTTTTTACTTTGTCAATTTTATATAAAATTATATATATGTATATATATTGTTTGAATGTTTTCTATAGTATACACTAATTTTGCATGATTGTTTGTAATTATAATGTTAGAGTTTCCCTCTAACTTTCCGCAGAATATTACACCAAGTATTAGTAGAAATGATGTTGTACAAGCTGAGGAACATCATCATGACCAAGCAAATGAGGATCTCATGGAAGAAGATGATGGGACAAATCAATTTAATGATCCCATGGAAGAAGATGATGGGACAAATCAAATGATCCAAGATTTGTTTTCGTAGTCGGATGAGGATGGGGAAAATGTTGGTATTTATGATGAACCTCTATTAGAAAAGGCAAATAAACAACTTTATGAAGGATCAAGAGCAAATCTTCTCTCTGCTACATTGTTGTTGGTGAACTTAAAGGTTATGAATAATTTGTCCAACACTTGTATGACACAGATACTAAGGTTTGTAATATGTTTCATCTCATACTGTACATAAATGTTGATTTTTCTATATTTGTTTTTAGTGTTAATTAATGTGTAAAATAAGAATGCATTTTTTACGATTAATATTCTTACATTAACTAGTTGTTTGTTATGTTGTAGATTGTTAGGTGAATTTTTGTTACCATTGTCAAATATTTTACCTCGCACA
>ML777600.1:1178136-1194450 GCA_009831015.1 Picea engelmannii | reverse complement strand
CATATCCTATTTTTTATTAAAATCCATGTAGATATGGAAAAATGAGGCCTCCTCGAACATAGATTTTTTCTCCAAGCATAGTTCCATGATTGGCTCCAAGACCAAATATGTAATATTAAATTTTCCATTATCCCAATCCATCACAACTTAAAATCTCCAAGAACTTGAAAACACCTAATATTTTTTTCAAGTGCCACTTTCATCAACATCTAGAGGGTGTAGAATTCAACCATGTTATTTGCTCCTAGTCCTGCTCCATATTTTAAGGAGAAGAAGTGGTAATGATCTAAAAAGAGTATGACTCCATCCCCACACATTTTTGGAGAGCCTTGATAAGCTCCATCAAAGAAGTCCCAAGGCTTTGTGAAATCAATATGGGGCTCATGCAATACCCTTTGGGATTTAATATTAATATTAATATTAATAATAATATCAAAATTGATGCCCAAAATAATTTTTTATTTTTTGTCTAAATAAATTTTGGTCGTCGCATATCCGACGACAACTTTTATCGATGCAATGGTTTTGCTATATAAACATCGAAAAGATGTCGTCGCCTATGCGACGATAGTTTCTATTGATGCAATGGTTTTTCTATATAAACAACGGAAAGTTGTCGTCGAATAGGTGACGACAACTTCTATTGATGCGTCGATTTAACTACATAAACAACAAAAAGTTGTTGTCGAATAGGCGACGACATCTTCTATTGATGCGACGGTTCAGCTATATAAACAACGAAAAGTGGCGTTGAATATGCAATGAAAACTTCTATTGTTGCGTCGGTTTAGCTACATAAACAACAAAAAGTTGTCGTCGAATATGTGACGACAGCTTCTATTGATGCGTCGGTTTTACTATAAAAGTTGTTGTCACAATTTAGACGAAAAGTTGGTTTGAGATTGTTTTCTTATATTGTCGCTTATGCAATGTTTGATCAAGTTCGTCGCAAATTCCACGTCACCTAAACCGAAATTTGAGAGACTCTAAATTTGTCACCATATCAACGACATAACGTCGCAATAGCGTCGAAACAACCATCGCAAAATGGACCAAATATGCTAGTGATATAGTTCGATACAAGGGTAGTGTCAGCAACAGGTTATTTTCAGGGTAGTTTATGAGGTATAAGGGATGGAAGCAACAAGTCTGAGAGTTGAAGATAGATTGGATCGAGCTTGGATGATGTCAAGTATGTAGTGAAGGGAGAGGGAACAATATTTATCCAGCTTGAGTCAAGAGGTTTGTTTGATGCCTAGGATGTGATTTATGTACTAGAACTAGAGAAGAACTTGATCTCAATCTCAAGTATGGAGGATAGGCATTTTTTCATTAATTTTCAGAGAGGGAAAATACTCATATGTCCAAAGAAAGATAGCCTTAACACAATAGTGGTCAGTGGGGTTAGAAAGTAAACTTTAAATACGAAAATACTATTTAGGCTTTCGTACATGACAGTGACAACATGTGTGAGCTATGGAACAGGAGGTTGAGATACCTACACTACATGGAATTTTTTATTCTGAGGGGATTTGTTACAGGTCTTCCAAAGTTCAGTGTTGAGTAGTAGGGAGTGTGTAGAGGGTGTGCACTTGTCAGGAATTCCAAGGATGATTTTCCAAGAATCGATAGTAGGTCCAAGAGGATCTTGGATCTTATACATTCATATGTGAGTGGGTAGGTGTCGGTAGCATCAATGAAAGGAGTGTCATACCATGTGACATTCATTAATGACTTTTCTAGGAAAACCTAGATATTCTTTATGAATACCAAGGATGAGGTCTTTGGTCAGTTTTAGGATTTTAGGGCTTAGGTGGAAAACCATACAGAAAAGAAGATCAATTTATTGAGGTTGGATAATGGGGGAGAGTACACCTCTAATGATTTCAAGGATTTATGCAATGAAGCAAGGATGAATACAGATTTGACAGTCTCATGCAACTCTCAACAAAATGGGGTTGTGGAGAGAAAGAACCATTCCATCATCAGTTCTTCTAGGGCTATCATAAATGACCAGGAGTTGCCTATGTCTCTTTAGTAAGAGGAGTGTAACATGGTAGTATATGTGTAGAACAAGAGACCTCATAGGATATTGGGGGAAAATACTCTGGAGGAGGCATTCTCAGGGGTGAATCCAGAGATAGGACATTTGAGGAGCTTTGGTTGTCTAGTATACATCCATGTGCCTATGGAGAAGAGAAAAAAGTTGGAGCCTTCAAGACAGAAGGGTGTATTTGTGGGGTATAGTGATACCCCAAAGGATTATAGGATCTTCGTACCAACACAACAAAAGACATTTGTGAGAAGATGTTAAGTTCGAGGAGAAATTGGAATCTAGGAAATATCAGGAGTCATCAATAGTGATAGAGGATGAGGAGTAGCAGGTTCCCAAGGATGAGTAGCACTCAACAACTTCCAATTCAGGGAGTCATACTTCAGGTGGGGAGGAGGATTTATCCCCTTATAGTTTTTTTAGGAGACCTGGGTGTCTATTGCAAACATTGAGGGATGTTGGTGAGGATCCTAGGAGTACATCTAGAGAGAGAATACCGCTGAGGAAGTTTCCAAACTATATGGAACTTATGAGTAGCATCACTTATTTTGAGCCTTCCAGTTTCGAGGAAGTGACAAATCAATAAGTTTGGCAGGATGCCATGGTGGAGGAGTACACTTCTATCATGAGGAATGATGTTTGGGACACCGTGTTCATACCATAGGGGAAGTCATTTGTGAGTTCTAGATGGCTTTATAAGATCAAGAATGATGTTGATGGTAGCATCGATCAAATCAAGGTGAGGTTCATGGAGAGAGGGTTCTCCCAGAGAAAGGGATTTTACTACGCGGATACATTTTCTCCAGTCACCAAGTATGCTTATATTCGAGTTGTTATTTCTATTGCTTTAGTTATGACATGGATAATTCACTAGGTGGATGTGAAGAAAATTTTCCTCAACAAGATCATTAAGGAGGAAGTATATATAGAGAAACCTCATATATTTGAGGTACATAAGAGGGAGTCTCATGTGTGTAGGCTTAAGAAATACTTGTATGGACTCAAACAAACACCTAGGGCATGGTATTCCAGGATTGATGGATACTTGTAGAGTATGATCTTTACCAAGAGTGAGGTAGATCCTAACTTGTAATTCATACTTGTTGGGTCTGATCCACATATCTTGATGTTGTAGGTGGATGATTTGTTTCTCACAATTCCATAAGACCTTATATCAGGGTGCAAACAAATTTAGCTACAGATTTTGAGATGAAGAACATTGGATTGATGAATTATTTCTTAGGGTTAGAGTTATGGCATATATCAAGAGAGATATTTCTTGGTCAAGGGAAGTATGCAGTGGAGATCTTGAGGAGATTCAATATGGAGGATTATATACTAATGGCTACACCTATGGTTACCAACATAAAGAAGTTTGTCACTTCATATTCAGATTTGGTGGATCCCAGGATATACATGTAATCGATAGGGTCCTCAATGTATTTGGTCAACACCAGGCTAGATATATGTTTCGTTGTGAAAAAATTTAGTCAGCTCATGGTGGAGCCAAGGAAGGTGCATTAGATAGTAGTGAGGCAGGTGCTTGAGTACTTGATAGGTACAGTGGATTATGGGTTGAGGTGATGGAGTGAGGTTGAGAGGATATTCAAACTCAAATTGGGTAGGGAGTGTAGTAAACAAAAAGATCACTTTGGGTTACTACTTCATCTTGGGATCAATCATGATTACATGGTTCAACAGGAAGTAGAATTCTATAGGACTGAATTTAGTAGAGGTAGAGTACATGGTAGTGAATATGGCTAGTTTTGAAGCCATTTGGCTTTGCAAATTTCTTACAGGTTTATTTGATCATGAGTTGGATCCTATGGTGATATATTGTGATAATCAGAGTTGTATCAAACTCTCTAATAATCTAGTATTCCATGATAGGTCCAAGCATATTAAGATCATATATCATTTCATATGAGACATAATTCATAAGGGAGAAATGAAGCTTCAGTATGTTTCCATAGATGAGTAGGTTAAAGACATTCTGACCAAACCCTTGGTTAAAGGAAAGTTTGTGTTCTTCAGGGAAAAACTTGGAGTGATGTAGAATACCTTCCTCACCAATAGGGTGTAACACACCCAACCCCCTAAGTACCATTTTAAGGAATGGGGTATTAAAAAATTTCCTTTCCTGAATCTCCTCAAATACATTTAAAATGGACATCATCATCTTTTTCTCATGGAGATATTTTCAACAACTATAAGTTTTCTCAAAATAGAGCTTTGGATCGAAAGTTATGTCCTTTTAAATATTTAGGGCCTTTATTGGACAAAGGCCTCTTTACTGCCACGCGATAGCTATGTGGCTCCATGTCACCTGTGTCATATGACGTATCACTAACATGTCAAAACACCTCACCCCTCAGCGCAAATGTGGCACTTGCCACCTATTCCACAGGGCCCTCGGCATATCATGTCGCGACCTTTTACCGTGCTCAACACTTGCTCCGAAATTCTCCCAATATCCAATTTAACTAGGTTTTTACACCTGGTTGTCGGGCGTTGGATTGGTTATGCCAACTGATTTCATCTTGGGACATCGAAACTTCATATCCTAAGATCTCATACCTCGGCCTTTTCTCTATTTTCAAAGACCCAAAACTCTCGATTCGGGATGAGTTGATGCCTATGACATGCGACGTTATCTTATCGTGTCATTTGTCTTGACCTGGCATGACACGTGGCCACCGTCACCTCATGACATGTGGCATGAATTTCCCCACATAGCCCTGCCTAAAAATGTTAAAATCACTTTACACATGGCATGCTCACCATGTGACATGTGTACTTCCACGTGAGCCGACACAGTATACACATCATTGTAGCAACCTGGGTTCTCCCAATAGGGAATTGACACTTATCCACTCCCTATTCATTGGATGGAATCATTTGATATCACCTCAGATTTTTCGGGCATCATCCATTGGCCATTTTAGTAAGGTCTACTCCTCAAAATATTCTGGTGGTCCGTGATTCGGGATACAGTTGGCATCCTAGAACATGTGGCCCTATCTGGTGATGCCACCTACCATGAAACGTAGCACCCATACCAATAAATACATGGAACTTATTTTTCAGCGAGACCTTAATCTAAATTTGCCAAATCAAGGTGACACATGGCACCAACAAGGGTTGACATGTGGCCCTCCCACATGATGACACATGGGCCATTCATTAAGTGACACATATCATTGTGCATAGGATGTCGGGAATCTTCTTGTGTGTCATGGGATTTGACAAATCTTGATTTTGGGGATTACAAAGTAATTAAATATCCTAATCCCTAGGATGACATGGTTATTAACTGGTTAATCTCAAGGTTATGACCCCACAAGATCTATGACTAAGATCTTGCACCAGTAAATCTGACGGTTTTCATGGCTCGTTCACAATCCCAGCATGTAAATTGGATTTTATCATTTGACAGTGGAAATTGAATCGTCAAATCACACATTGATGGTTCTTGTCTCAGAGGATCTCGGGCGTTGGCAAGTTTCATATGATGGGGGAAATGTAACATGTCCCACGAGTGCGACGTCGCAATATGAAAGATCGATGTGATATCCCACCCACAATACGACACATGGATCATTCGTATGGCATATGACAAGGACTTGTGTCATCACCTAGTGACCAAAGAAGTCATACCTTGGCACTTTATCAAGCTCTTGTAACCCTAAAATCCATGAGGTATGGGGTCTGATTTATGTTTCTCCATCGTGATCAATGGTGGAGATCATTCCATCCTTATATTCGAAGGCCATCATTTAGAGGTGATGACATGAGGTTTTGGGTCCTACTTAACCCCACACTTAACCCATGGATGAATTATCTTACATCGTGTGGCATCCTCTACCATGCTATTTTCCTACGTGGTCTCCACATCACACGTGGAGTCCTCTTCCTCCTCAGACTTATATATATATATAAAGGGGTTTGGAACCTCGCGTGGGAATATTTCCCACCAAGTATTAGGCTTTCACTGTTCGACGAGGTCTTACACTCGAAACCTTCTGATTTCTTGAGAAGTCGATACACTGATATACCGGCGTGAACCCCCTCCTAATATTTATTATAAATTCGATGGCTCAGATCTCTTGACCTGTCTATCTAATGGTCGACATTTCAAGAATGTCGATGTAGAGATATTAATACTTTTTGGGCCCACACTCTACTCGTTCGCAACCAGATGTGGACAAGTGTCAAACCCATGATACTGTGGTTTCCAATATGGAACACTTCGTCAATATGATTTCATTCTCCTTCTCCTCGTAATTATGTAGCGAGGCATGGAACCAGGGGTTGGAACCCTGGTTCTCGGTTATCGGTGTATCGGGACTCCAGAGGGGGTTTGGAATTAGAATTATCATAGTACTGTAAGGTCTGATATCTTGGCTAAGAAATACGATCGATGGTTGGCATACGATCGATGGTTGGCATAAAATTGTTCGTCGATCTAATGATTATGATTCCTCGTCGTTGTATAGGAATACTTCGACGGGTTAGAAGATCATCTTTGGACGGCCAAGATCTATTCAAATTATGGAATCAATGGTTGTTGAGTATCATCACTCATATAGTGATGTATGGACGTGGTTTGAAATTGTTTGGCCTTGGTATCAAGGCGAAGGGTTATAGTTGATTAAGCTATAATAAGTACCATTAAAGACCTAGAGTCCTAGCTTACTCTAAATCCAAGGTTCAACTCAAACGTTACAACCCTCTTTGGCCCCCTTGGTCCACTATTACAATCAAGGTGCCATTCGTCTAGGAGGAAGGTTACAAAACTTCCTTCCTTACACAGGAAACCCAATATGACTATCATATTAGTTTCTACACAAGAGACAAAACATTCAATATTTCAACTTTCTACAAGTCCACGACTATTCATGTACATAGAATTGTAAATGGAATAGTATTTTATCTGTGTGGCGGACTCATACATCCAGGCATACAATACAGAAATCAATCATTCATTTATTTAATTATACAACACATAAATTACTTATCTGTTACAATTTACAACCAGCCAACTGACCATGGGTGTATGGATTTTCACCCAACCATAGGCTATTTTTTCGTCGTAATTTTGGCAGCAGGTCACCCCCATTCTAGGCCATGATACCACCAAGGAATATATCAATATTGACTCATCAAATAAATAAATACATCAGGGAGTTTACTCTCATCCACTTATCTGGAAACAACATAAGTCTCCCTTTCTTCCTACTGAACTCAGGGCCTCCACGGGTTTTATTAGATGCCTTCCCAACTGGATCTCTCTCCAACCAACATCAAGCCTGCAACCCTCTTGTGTTATAGTCAGGGACTCATGGGGCCTTCTTTGTTCTAGTATAATCACTCTTCTTCACACACCTATGGGTTTGGTCTTCCTATGACTCGCCAGAACTTAGAGTTCTCTTCTCTTCTCTACCCCTCGTTTGCTTTTCTTGCATGCACACCTTGGGAACTTTCTTGATTGTCCTTCTATTTACTCTATTAGAAGGTAGTGTGTGGGTAAATCATGGGGAAACTAGGGTGATCTTTCTTGTTTTCCTCTAGCTAAAACATTCTGGTCACCTCAGGCAGCCCTCCATGCTTCCATTCATTGAGGTGGTTGGTTTTTCAACTACTAACCTCCCTCATTAACTGATTTTCCTTGAAATTAGGGATAAGGAAATAAGTTTTTTTTTTAAATAAAATATTTTAGCAAGGGGGGAATTTTTTCATGTTATCATGATGAACCTATTCCCTATGTTTTCTCACTCTTTCCTCTAGTGGTATCATGGCCAGTACTTCAAGGCTTCACCCCCAAAGTCACTTGTTGACAATATTAATAATGCATTTACGTTGTTCACATGCCATGTCATGGAAATCATTAACTATGATTAATTACTTATAATTAGGGTTTTAGAAAATGGGTGTTACAATCCCCTCCACCTTCAAAGGAACATCATCCTCGGTGTTCTTCCTCAATACATCTGCCATGCCTTTATCCTTCAGTTGCCTTAGCATCATCTTCCTTTCCTTCATAGTCTGGTCATTTCCCAAACTCTTTGGAATTTAGCACATGTCTACAACAATTTCAAACAACAAGCATTTTAATTCATAATTGTATGCATAACATTCTATTATTGTTCATAATTCAAGACAAAATTTCCAATCAACATAATACTTTTTTATGCATTTTATGGATTTTCATCCATATGGTTGTCATATTTTATCCTCTCACTGTTTTCCCCTTTGGCATACCCATTGTGTGTGCGATCTCAATCAACACTCTACAATAGTCGTCGAAGCCTCTTATTCCTTGTTTTCACTCACCTTCCAGGCCCAGGCCCAGGCTCACGCATCCCCTTCTCTGTTGTACAGTCCCTCTGGTGATCCATCTTTCCTTGACAAGGATTTCTCGCACAAGAATATTTTCAGAGACTTCATCAAGTCTTACAGCTGAGGCATCCCTCTGAATTTCTCTGTTGAGGCATACCTCCATCCTATTTTACCACAACACAACATATTCTATGGTGATCCTGGCTTCTCACAGGGTTCTCATGTCACAACATTAGCCTTTTTCCAGCTTGACATCCATCATTTTTCCTCCCTAGAAAGATATTTCATCTCACCTGTATCACATTCATACAAAAATTCATGAGATGTTATCATCAATTCCAATCAAATTGATTTCAAATCTGTCACCCACAGATTTCAAATTTCGCATTTTCATTTTCATATTTGTTCCACATAGGAACCAATTTCACAAGTATGATATTTTCTTCTCATAATAGTTTGGCTCTTTCATAGCCAGCAGGCATTGGTCCCCCTTATGGACCTATTTTTATTCCATAGCCAAGACCCTTCTTCCTATAATTTTTTATTCACACAGTCAAACAAATTGTTAGTTCTCATGCACATTATATTTTCCTTGCACACTTGCTTTGGCTTCTGAACAATTTCAAAATTGTGCATACTAACAATTAAATCACTTTTATCTTTCAGTGATATAAAATAAAAAGGAAATATCATTCCTTTCACATGCATTACTTTAGCATACCAATCATTTCGAAATGCAATCAAACATTAAACGAATTTAATCAATGTGCCAATTTCCATGGACACATTCACACACAATGCACCCTTGCATTGATTTTCAGATTATTACTTATCATATCATGAACGTTTCCTTGGTGGGTTGGAGCTCAACCAAAATTTTACCATATGGATTCTCTATCCACATTCATTATTACAACAGAACTATATATTTTTTTCTTTAAGTTGATCATGACCCCAAATCAGCATACATTTTATCAAATTAAAATTTCATATGAATGCATTCAAGCATTCTTTCTCCTATGGTAACCAAGGTGCCAATATTTATGGCTACCCAATTTCTCTATTTACCATTCTTTAACTCTGATATAATATTGGAAGATCCTTATTCCATAATGGGCATTCCATTACCTACCCTCTTATGCAAACATGCATTTCATCAATGCATTCAATTCTATGTGCTTCTTATGATCACCCTTGTCCCCAATCATTCCTGATTAGTAAAAGCATTCATGACACTTTGTTCATGAATTTTATTTGCAAGGACCTCAATCATCATTGGTTATTAAAGGCTCCTCCCCCTATACTTCAGGTTCTTCCTTCCTTAGTCATACCCTACTTGGGTGTCAATGGCATACAACATCCACTTAGAATCACATGCATATCATTAGGATAATAAAATATCACAGAATGAATTCTTACCCAATCCCTTCATAACATATTCCACACAAGTATGAACACTTTTATACCTATCCTAGATGCCAACACCTTTTCTAACATTACCTCATTAGTGGTACTTTCATGGGAAATCCCAAGGTCCCTTCAACAATCTCTTATCAACAGCCTTCTTTCATTTAACCTCTACTTGAGGCTATCCACCATTAGCAGTTATCCTTTCCTCAACAACTCCAATATTTTACTAGACATAGTAGGTATAATCACATTCACAATCATATATCAGTTGTCATATTTAATTAAAAATGCATGTGAGATAGCATTTAAATCAGCAAACGATTTCAGATATGTCCTAACATATCACTCCATTACGTTATTCTCCATGTTTTTCTAAGTGCAAACATAATCAAATTTTTAGTTATCTCTATAACCTTGCAACCATCAATGTTCTCATCTAAAAAACAATTACATCCATCAACATATAAATTTCTCATACTAGAGAAACACAATAGATGACAAGAAAAGAGTCAAGGGACTCTTCCCTTGTCCAAATCCTTCTACACATCCCAGGACTTTCAGTCCAGTTGAACTATTTCCAAGGCCTCACTGCCTTTACATAACATGGCTCAACCGAACCTATTAATTTAAACATATTTAGTTATTTATTTTCCAATTGTACTTGTTTTCAAAGCTATTCTTCTAAGGCTCACAACTCTATTAAGCAATTCGGGGTTAAGGCGAGAAAAGTATTCCTCCTTTTTCCTTTGCTTTTGAAATTTATTCCCTCCTAGTATCTACCTACTTTATCCTTGAGAAGTCAGGTTCACCTTGACCTTATCGAATACATAAGCATGCTACAACAACAAGCTTTTGGTTCATAATGAATTATGAACCTGTGCATTATGCACATTACCATTCAGACATCAGAATGGTTAACATTCCTTTGCATGTTCTCCATGCATGTATTATGGTTTAGAATGTAATCCAAGATTCTTATAATAATAATATTTACATCCCACTATTGAATTCTCAGCAGTTATTAATGTTATGATTTTGTTCTCCTAACAAAATCTTTACACAATTCCTCCATGAGAACTTCTTCAACATGCAACTCTATTGTTGCATGTCCAAATAGTCTGAAATAACCTCAATCTTGAATCATTCGTCAACTTCATTATTTCATATATTTACTCAATCTTCCATAAGGAATATAAGCATGCATTTCTATTATGCATTCTCATATGCACATTATTCTTATCAGTTTATATTCAAATTATTCTTTCATTCACTTAACCACATGCATCAACATGAGTTTATGTGTGTATACCATAGGCACACTTTACATTTCCCATCCATCTTTACTTTAATACCATTTAGTTCATGATTGTTCACAATCATTCTCATGCAATCCTCAAAGGATTAATCATGTTTCCTTTTAACATGACAACAGAGAATCCCTGCTCATTTATTCTTTCAATAATTTACATTAGTTTTTCTTGAGGACATGGAACACGTCCTCCTCAAGTTATTATTTAAACCGAATAGTCATAACTCTTCAGAATAGAGTCAACCATGCATCCATTGTATTACTCAGATTTGAAAAGTACACATCTTGCCTCACATCCTACTTGATCAAGAAGTCATATTATACCTTAAAGAATGTATATGTATGTCTACATATATGTATGTGCATCACTTGCACATTTTTACCTCATTCATTCGCATTTATTTAACATCATTTAGTTTTGATGAGACCTTACAATCACTTACATGACCAGTCTCACCAATAAAATCAAAATTATGTTTCTCTCTGTATTGTCAGACATTTGGCTTAGGTTGATGGACAGTTGGTCTGGACTATTGGTTTTCATTGATGTCGACCCTTGGAGAGTGATATTGTAGATTGATGTCAACCCTTGGAGAACTCCTGTAGTGAATTTTGGTAGCACAAAGGCATGGGTAAGGGACCCAAGCCTGTTTTAGGTATAAAGTCATGAAACATAACTCTTCACGGTTAGAGAGTTATGGCCATATGAAGTTGGAGAACCCTCATGAGTTATCTCAAAGCCCCTAGAAGGTCAAAGAAGTCAATTATTCTAGAATCTCCTAGAAGAAATCTACTAGTCAAATTGATGGTAATTAGGAGTTGATCATAGGTATAGTTGTTTCATTAAGAAAATAATTAAAAATAAATTAGTTGCAACAAGAAGTTGTGAGTTTGGTAATTATGGTAAAGTAGTTTTGATGAGAAGATCGAATAGTTGACCAAGAAATAAATTAAATAATACATTGGTTGCAACAAGAAGTTAGTTAAGGGCAAAGAAGTTATGAATTGACTAATTATAGAAAAGTTAGTTGCAACAAGAAGTTGTGAGTAAAGATAAAGTATTTAAATAATAAAGTAGTCAAAGTGGTTTCAAAGAGAAATTATTTAAATAATAAAGTGGTCGCAACAAGAAGTAGTGAGTTTACTATCTATGGACAAGTCAAAGTGGTTGCAAAATAAATTAATTAAATAATAAAGTTAGTTGCAACTAGGAGTGGAGAACTTACTATTTGTGGAAAGTGGATAAGTTAAGTGGACAAAGTGGTTAAGTGGACAAAAGTTGATACTTCTGGAGGAAGCTACTTGGAGAGTATAAATAAAGAGCAAGGGTATCCCATTAGCACCTATTGAATATAATTGAATATCTATTTTGTGAAAGGTTATTTGAGCAGATATTATTGATAGAGAAAAAATGTGGTAGAAAAAGTGCGGCAGAAAAATCGTGGCAGGAAAAGTGTGCCAGAAAAAGTGTGCCAGAAAAATCGCGGTAGGAAAAGTGTGACAGAAAAAGTGCAGCAAAAAAATCGTGGCAGAAAAACCATGGAAGAAAAAGTGCGGCAGAAAAATCATGACAGCAGAACGCTACAAGAAGAAAAATGTATTGTTTTCATATGTGTAGTGTTGAATCTATGAATCTGGTTGAGGGTTTTCCTTGTAAATATGTTGGATGCCCTCTTAGAAGTTTATGGCTTGTTGTAGAGTTGATCTGAGGTAGATGTATTGAATTTTAGTATTGGTTCATGTTTGAGGGATTTTGGTTGAGGTATGTTGCTGAATTTATTGGTATAGATAGAGGTTGTATAACAACGAGGTTGTGACACATGGTTGATGTGAGGATTTGTGGTATTTGATTTATGGAGAGTGTGGTGCATTGCTAGAGGTATCTTGTTGGTTATCTTGGTGTATGTTATTGGTATAGGGTAGAGGTATATGATTGGGTACATGGATGAGATACATACTTGAAGTACATGGTGATCTTGATATATCTTGTAGAGACATAGTTTGGTTTGTTGTTGATACATGATTGGTACATGTTTTTGGTTATATTTGCATAGTGTTGATGTACATGGTTGATGTACATGATTGATCTGCATTATTGGCACATGGTTTTAGTGATATTCTTGTGATTTTGGGTATGATATCTATGTTATTAGATCTGATATATTGAGGAGAGTATTGGTACATGTTGTTGGTGTATTTAGTTTTGTTGTTATAGGAAAGGAACAAGTACAGGTTGGTTACAGGATAGTGGCACGGGTTGATTACAAGTCAGTGGGACATGTTGGTATAGGTTTACAACAATATGTCTCATAGTGACAATGTGACAGTGGTTCCATCATTCTACTTATATTTCAGGGTGGTTGGACGGGGCAAGGATAGGTGGTTGTAGCCAAAGAACATAGGGGGTTGTAGCCTCCTTCTGGTTGTAACCAGAGAATTAGGGAGTTGGAGCTTCGCTCGGGTTGTAGCTTGAGAAACTAGGGGGTCAATGTCTCATTTGAGTTGTAGCTAGAGAATTGGAAGTTGGTGTTTCCTTGAATGTAATTCTTGACATATAAGAAAATCATTCTGTGGTTTTCTACCGCATTGGGTTTCCATGTAAATCTTGGTGTATTGTGCATTGTGTGGATGTGTTTGTTATTGTTTATTATGCACTGATGAATGTTAATACTTATGATACAATAAGATATTGATGATGAAAAAAAGAACATGGTTGAATAAGTAAAAGAATATACAGTGTGGTTTAAAGGATTAATAATTGGTATAATTGTTCATTATTGATTCACCTCCCCCCCCCCCCCCCTCTCAGTAATGCAACATTTACAAGATAGAAACCAACAAATAAGGTCACTCTTGATCATCTCTCTTTTTAGCATTTCATCTTAGCTCTTTCTTAGGGATGACATACTTCCTCAAGGTATTATTTAAACAAAATGCTCACACCCTCCATCATAGGGTCATCCATGCATCTATGGCATTATCCAATCTAGGAAAGTACAAATTTTTCCTCACATCTCACTTAGTCAAACAGTCTTATGTTGCCTTTTTAGCATGTGTGTGTGTGTGTGTGTGTGTGTGCATTCTTACACATATTTATATCCGTAACGTACCCATCCACCCCCAGGTCGAGCACGCTGCCTCAAAAACCCAGTTCCAAACTGATTTCAAATTCTGATACCATTTAATTATTAAAGAAGCATGAAATAAACCTGATAACATCACATGCAATAATAAAGATTCATGTTATAGTATAAATAATGTTTAAACATGCCATGCATAGAAATAACCAACAATCAAGCCATCAAATATACACATCTCAGAGATATCAATTAATACACAGTGGAAATAAATATACAGCATAGAAACACTTGACAGAGAGCACTTATATTAATCAAAATGGCTCACCAACTGGTTGCAAACCAAGGACATTCCACCCAACCATAGACATTCTCGTTCCAAGTCTCAATATGAATGTCAGCCTCGAACCAAGGCTATGAATCCACAAGGATGGTTCCAAGGTGTGAATCAGCTTCTCAAAACTAGTCTGCACTCAAGCTCTCATAGGTTCCTCAATGCACAACAATCCAAATTACACCATCTCTCTTCTCTCCATCCTGCACAACCCAAGATAATGGACCCCTTTCTCTGCCATGTAGTCTCTCAAGTTGTCCAACTCCTTCCAGGGTTCCAATGCATCTATTCAAGAATATCCATGATCAGACTCTCAAGACTTGTAGTTGTGAATGGAATTCAACACATTCCAATGCATCTCAGACATGCAAGAACAAATTCATGGTTGGAACACACCAGTCACTGCTACAACCAACAAATAATGGCTTATTCCTCATCAATTTTCCCCCATGGTCTCATTCCAAGAACAAGAATGAATGAAGAATAACGAATGAAAGTGTGAAAGTGTGTATGGAGAAGAACCCCCAAAACATCCCAAAGATGGGTTTATATATTTACTTGGAAATCAAGAACCCCATGGTCTTTCCCCAAGAAGCACATGTAACCACTTCTTTCCATTAAAACAATTATGGGTAAATAAAATACGAGAAAATGAATTATCCCCCTTAATCCCCTTCTCTCGTGATATCATAGCCCTCTATAACTCTTGTCTTTGTCTGTCTTGCAGCCAATGATATATTTTATTATTAATAATGATCGTAGCATTAAATTTCCTAGACACGTTGGCCACTTTAATTGTTTAGGCACTCTAGCTTTTCATAAAATAAACAAAATACATTATTTAATATGGGGACTCAAAACCGAAGTATTATATTCCCCTCCCCCTTATTTTAGCACTGTCCTCAATGTGTATACAAAACATAAATCAAAATTTCAAAATTTACTCAAAAAGTCGCGGGTACTATACCCGCATGGCATCTTCATGCTCCCAAGTAGCATCTTCTGGACCATAGGAGGTCCACTAAACTTTTACCATCTCTATAACTCAATTCTGAAGCATTTTTACTTTTATGTCCAATATGCACATTGGACGGACCTGAAATCATCCCTTTGGCTCTACCTGAATCAAATTCCAATCAACAACATGGTTAGGATCATGTATATACTTTTTCATCAAGGATACATGAAATACATTATTCACATTCTGTTGATATTGAGAGGGGGGTGAATTAGTATCAAGTATAATTTGGAAACTTTTTCAACTTATACTTCAACTAGATTATATATTCAATTATATCCAATGAGCAATAAACAATAGTAGAAGAGTTACACCAATACACCACAATACACCATGCACAATATATGAGAAATAACCAATAGTTATTGTTCAAAGGAAGTAATGATTTCCAAAGATAGCTACAACTTCCAAATATAAAGGGAGGGATAAACCTCCAAAGTAAGATACGATCCTCCAATATCAAGAGAGGGTTGACCTCTACATCCTTGCCCCTTCCTTCCACCCAAGAATATATGAGAGATAATAAAACTTTATATTAAATCATCACCATCAACCAACCATCACATAGAACCTGATAATGCTTCCTGATACTTCTTCAACTTCTGCAATTCTTCACTTCTTAGAATACTATGATCTTGTAGATAATATAACTCAATGTATTCTCTGAAACTCCTCCAAGTTTCACTCCTTGAATCCTCCCAGAAATTTGGCCTTCTTTACTTCATATTTCCTCTGAAATTTGACTTATATCTCTTTGTTCATTAACAAACTTGT
>ML777600.1:1123321-1135738 GCA_009831015.1 Picea engelmannii | reverse complement strand
ATATATATATATATATATATATATATATATATATATATATATATATATATATCACTTGAAAAATCTAGTCATTAAGCAACTAAGCCTTAAGCATTGAATGGTTTCTTGTTGTCACCATGATAAAATGCTAGAGATACATGCTCTAGAAAATGTCAAAAAATATCTTCCACACAGGTGGGTTAGTGACAAGCAAAAATTAGGAACAAGAGACAATCTTTACAAACACGATGAAAAAAACTAAGAAACTAAACCCTAATGCAAAAAGACAAAAAGATAATGACAAGAATAAACATAATTGTTCTTATTTGTGATGAATGTTGGAAGTAACTTACATTGTTTATAAGCTGCCACATTGGAAATTACATGTAGCATGAAACAACATGGAAAAAACAAGCTGGAAATTACCTTGAGCACTAAACCATCCATACGACCCTCTATACAAGAGAAACATAGTCGTAAGACCTGCGTGGAGGGTGAAAGGGATGTCCAACAAAGAATAAAACAACCAATCATCCAAATGGAACCTCCAATCAAACATATCTTACTATTGATTAAACGAATCAGAGGTCTAAACAGTGAATTGCACCCTCAAGCAGAGAAACTTTGCAGACCAGCTGAGAAAAAACGATCATACAGGAAAGGAAATAGTCTTATAACATAAATTGGCCTTCTCGAAAGAGAAATCAACCTCTTAACGGGAAAATCAATCATCAAGATTACAAATCAAGGCTTAGATATGCAAAAGAAGGTAGTCGTACAACAAAAATGCTAAATAGAACGGTTGTATAGCAGAAAAACATCCTTTGTATGACCTTCAATTGGAGAGAGAGTTGGTTGGTTAGTTAGCTGACGAAAATCCGCACCCAAAAAAACAATTCCATGCAAAAAGACCTCCTGGATCAAGATATTAACTTCCAAAGAGAAACTAGGTTTGATAAAAAAAAAAATAGGTTTGGTAAATTACTAGACCTAAAAGTGCCCAAAAAACTTTAGGTTAAAAAAAATTCCTAGACTAATTAATTTGATTTTGAGCAAATGGAAGCCAAACTTAACAAATAAATACTTGATCTCATCTGATTCCTTTATTCTGAAGATAATGGTGAAGTCATATTTTAAAAAAACACATAAATGTGAGAAATATGAAAAACTAGGGTTAGGGTTTTGAGAAAAAAAACCTCAATCTTGTAGAAAAATGCCCAGATCTTGAGAAGCCTTAATGGCTACTATATCCGATGATAAAACTACAAAATAAAGAGACACCAAATAAATATGTTGTTATTTTAAAAAAAAATAACAAAAAAATATTGAAGGTGGTTGAGTATAGTATCATATTATGATACCGTCTGTTAGCGATTATTTTTGTCATTTGGCGCAGAAGCACCCAAGGTTGTAGATTGCACACGAAATGCCCAAGCGCAGCATGGGAGAATCCCTGTTTTTCAAAGTAGTAGGTCAAGCTAGCGGGCA
Source organism: Picea engelmannii (assembly GCA_009831015.1). Lineage (NCBI taxonomy): Eukaryota > Viridiplantae > Streptophyta > Pinopsida > Pinales > Pinaceae > Picea > Picea engelmannii. The sequence goes on along the minus strand of ML777600.1, from coordinate 1,134,271 downwards.
AAATGTCGTCGGCAGCATCCAAGATCTATTTTACAAAGCAGATCGACGGTCACCGGGTTTTCGGAGCTACCGAATTGCCCAAGGTTTAGCGCAAAGGACAACTCTCATATTTCAATCAGCAGGTTCGGATCGTCTGATCTAACTGGGACAGGTGGCGGTATGTCGGCATATCGCAGATCGGGGTTTCGGGGAACAGGGAGCCCTTAGCTCATTGCACTTGGAAGTACCGATCAACGAAACGTCGAAAGCACCTTTGGCGCCGAGCCCATGGTCTCAGCCCTGGGTCATATCAAGCGAGCCTACAAATGAGGGTGGCTCCCTTGTAAATATCGAATGCACCCTCCTTTGTTCATCCTAAGGACGCGTGTCGCAAGATCTGGCCGCATCGACATTTCGGCGGTCGGGAGTTCGTGGGGTGAGAGTTTCATGTTGTTCAACATCGCGAAACCCCGAACCCCGATAGCGTCAAAAGCATAGAAAGCGGGGCCTGCGGTATCACAAAGTGTTTTCAGTCGTCCGTCCAGAGGGGACACCTAGCAGCAAGTAGAGCCATCTCGGCGCTTCACCCATCGCGACTCCAACACGCAAAGAGAAACTCCGTTATTTTCCGATGCGCGAGGTGTCGGGAGAATCCCAGACCCGGGCCCATGGCATCGTCGGGAGAGGTAAGAACCGTCAGATCTAGAGGGACACGTGGTACCAGATTAAGCCGTCTCGGCATATTGCTCATCGCGATTTCAATCAGCAAAGATTAGCCATTTCATATTCGCAAACGCCGAAAGCATATGGTCACAACCCATGGTCACTTGGGGAGAGGAAGGAGCTGCATAAAGAAAGACAAAGGCACCGAGTTCAGTTGTTGAGGGGATCATCGCGACCTCCAGGTGCCATCGGACCCGATCTTAATATTGTTTCTAGTATTGAAGTAAATGAAGGCAAGAGCGGGTGGTTGAAACCTCCTTTCGTTCATTAAATGAGGGGAATGGAGGGTCTGGCAAGCCGCCTTCTCGCAGAGGTCCTGTGTATCAATTCTCTCAATGAAGCCGTGTCGAAGTCCTCGACTCGACAGAGAAGTCTGTGCACGCTAGCCGAGCACTTCATGGCTCAGCTACCCTCCTTACAGGTGCCATGCGTAGTTAAGGTGGCATTTAAAGGAAGATATCAGTACGAGTTTGACTGAAGGGACACCAAGCCTTGAGTGACTGGACACACTTCTGTGAGATGAATTTTCCAGAGTATAAAGACTTAGTCTTTGTATTTTGTAAGTATCGATGGTAGAGCGAAGCTCCCGACTGTAAAGTTTTAGCAGATTCTAGTTCTATGGTTATGCATCTGTATATGAGATTTCTTATTTTATAACAGACAGTCTTCTTACTCCATCTAAGTTTTCATCTCATGCTAAGAGAGTTCGTGATCGATTGATTCGCATGAATTATGGCAACTCTGTTGTGATAAAGGATTTATTATGGCATTTTTGTTTTCTCTGGTTTTCAGCGTTCGAACGTAGGAAGATCTTGCGTTTAGATGTCTTCTTCCACAGTCTGTTAGGAACCTTATGTTTACGACAGACCTTTGCATCTTTCTAATATAGGTCTTCCCCCTACTCACTCTTACTACGACTCACTGTCTGAAGTTATCTAAGACCTCACTTGCCCATGTATGTCTGGCCTAGTTTCGAAGTTAGAACTACATCATTTGAGTTAACCTCCATCTAATCACCCCATTAAACAAATAGTGACATAAATTGATGGGCGTCGGGCTCTGCTCCTGCTACAATCCAGGAGTGACTTCTGACGCTAACATTTTTGGTGCCGTTGCCGGGGACGAAGTTGAATATTTTCCTCAGAATTGAACGACAACGATTAACTGATTCTGAAGGTGCATCAGATATCAGAATTATCAAGATTGTTGTTGTGCACCTGGCGACTCCATCGTGATGACTCCGTTGGGGAGAACCTGCTCTATTAATTGTGGCTTTCAGAGGCAGGCATACACGGTCTCATCCACAGTTTCCTCTAGCTACGCCTGAAACAGATCCAGAAGCGGTGCTCAGAAAGGGGAAGGCCTCTGAAGAAGAAGCATCCACCACCAAACCAGGTAATCCACCATATCCTTCTTTGGGAACTCTTTTTTCTCCTCCTCAATTTCTTGATAGACCTGTTTCTGAAGTTTCCCGTTTCCTAAATTTTGGGAGTGTTCCTGTTGATTTTTCCTCTCCTGGTCTGGGACCAGAGGGACAAAACCTTGTCACTCCCCTCTCCCCTGAAACTATACCTTGGCATAGACTCGGGACCACAGAAGATTTCCCCACTCCTATCTTTACCACTCTTGCACAAAGAAAAAAACCTACTGACTTGAGCTCAATAGCCTTCTCCTTAAATCCTCTCTTGTTTCCCACTCCACTTCGAGACTCATTTCCGGTAGCCCCCTCGCGAACTCCTTCTCCTCCCAGTTCTCCTCCACCTAGTATTCCTATGGCTGGTGCTAATCCCCCTCTGAAGAGAATGGATGCCATAGTTGCTGCTAGATATGCTCCTTTAGTCCTACCCCACCCTACGAATCCTCTTCCTGCTGGGGATTACTTGAAATACATGCCCAAGTTCACTGGGGAAGGAGACATGACTGTCGAAGAGCACCTGGCAGCTTTCTACAGTTATGCAGACAACCTCAACATTGAAAATGAAGATGTCTGGATGAGATTCTTCGTCCAGAGCCTGGATGGTGAGGTGAGGAAGTGGTTTAGAGGATTGGCTCCAGGGTCTATTGTTGGGATTGAAGCTCTAGATAGTGATTTCCTGAGGCAGTGGGGAGATAGGAAGGATTTCATGTATTACATGACAGAGTTCGGGTCTTTGAAGAAAATGGAAGGAGAGTCTATCTCTGACTTCTCCAAAAGATTTAATAAGATGTATAACAAAATCCTCGCCGAGATAAAGCCTTTAGAAGCCTCAGCTAAGATTTCATATGCTAGCGTGTTTGGCCCCGATTTCTACCTTTTGTTGAGAGAAAGGAGAGCCACCTCCTTGGCTCAAATGCAAGACACGGCCATAGAAGTGGAATCCAATGTGTTAGCAGCTAACAGACTGAGGAACAAGGTCGACGCAGACAAAAGAAAGGGAAGGTCAGAAGCCTCAACTTCTGGATCATTGGTGCCTCACCCTCAAATGGATGAACTGACCAAGATGGTGAAGTCCCTGTCTGCAAAGATGGAGAGAATGAAGGTCAAGGGGAGGAAAGCATATAAGGGCCCTCAGAATGCCGAAAATAAAGGAGGTTTTAGGAGGCCAAATAATTTTACTCCCCCGAATGTGCAAAGAGAGAAGGGGAGAGACAGAGAAGACCAGAAAATTCAGGCCCCTTTTCAAAACAATTTTGTGGCCGAGGGGGGAGAAAGAGAAACAGACGAGCTTGATCCTGAAATCCATTGCTTCAGAGACACTCCTCCTTTTCCTCATCTCACTCAATCAGCCTATGAGGAGTCTCTCATGGACAGTCAGCTAAATGAACTAAGCAAGGGAGACAAGGCTAGTGGCATCCCAGGCAAATATGATCTAAGGTCAAAGAAAAAGACTAAAGCACCTGACGTTCCTGAGCAGTCTACCAGGACAGAGAAACCTGCTAACGAAGCAGCAAACAGTCACAGAGGTAGGAAGACCCAACCCCTCTCTCCTATTATCCAGAGTCATGTTCCCGAAATAAGAGAAATCCCAAAGCTCTCATCTTCTTTTAATTTCGAGCATGAAATTCAAAAAATCAGAATCCCTGTGCCCCTGATAGAATTGATTAAACATGAAGGGTTCAAAAAATGCTTCTCTGAGCTTTTACAGTCTGAGGTCTCGAGCCTTCCCACGGACTTCATCAATTTGCAAGATGAAAAGCCTGCAGTTATCCTAGGTCCTATGGTAGAAGACATGAATGACTCATCCCCTCCCTTCTACACTTCCTTGAACATACATGACAAGGTATTGCACAATTGCTTGATGGATTCGGGGGCTTCTCACAACTTCATGCCCAAAACTGTCATGGAAGAATTAGGGCTAGAAGTCACTCGAGCCTATCATGACCTCTATTCTTTTGACTCCAGGAAAGTTCAATGTCTCAAGGTTATCAAAGACCTGGTCGTGACCTTGTTTCAGTTGCCCATGAAAAGTGTGGTCATGGATATTGTAGTCGCTGACGTCCCCCCCAAGTTCAGTATGTTGTTATCAAGATCTTGGATAAAGAGACTGGGGGGGACCTTGCAAATGGACCTCACATACACTACTATCCCAGTGTTTGGAGGAGAGCATAGAAGGTTGTACAGAGAAGCCCAGCAGACATATATAATTAGTGATGAGGCCAACCCTACCAATCATCCCATCTTTGCCTTGGACATTGATCTAGGCTCCAGTTTACTACAACTCACCCATGCCCCCAAGCCTCCTATCAAACTCAGAAAGCAACCCACTTCTCCTCGTGAACTTCCTCCTTCCATCACCCCCGTTTGGAAAATGTTTTTTGATGGAGCCTATTCCCGGGAAGGTGTTGGTGCTGGGGTGTTTTTTGTGTCACCTGCCCAGGAAACTGTATCTCTGTCATACACATTAGAATTTGAAACCACCAACAATATGGTGGAGTATGAAGCCCTTGTTCTAGGATTAAGAGCTGCAAGGGAAATGGGAATTCAGGAGATAGTAGTGTTCGGAGATGTAGAGTTGGTGGTCCAACAGGTTAGAAGCACTTATCAAGCTAAGCACCCTCAACTCGGAAATTACGGGAATGAAGCATGGGACCTAATTGACAATTTCTTCTCAACTTTCAATATCTCTTTTATTCCAAGGGAGGATAATGTCGTGGTCGATTCTTTAGCTGTCTCAGCCAACTTGCTAAAAGCTTCTCTACCGTCCATAGTCAACTCTGATGTTGAAATAAAATATAGGCCCTCTATACCGGACAATGTCAAGCACTGGAAGGTATTCGAAGATGATTAGGAAATTGAAAGATTTCTCCGATCCGTTGATGAATTTTCTGCGTTGCACATCGATCAAGATCTAGACACAGAAGATGACCCTCACCCTGAGGTGTTTTTAAATAAAATTTCTAACCACCAGATTATTCAGTTACCTAGCAATCACATTCCGAGGGGACTAGTCCCGTTGGAGAGATTGTTTGATGGGAATGATGTGGAAGTAAAGGGTAGAGTGGCAGATGAAGATGCTGATACAACTGAGTGCAACATCGGCACATCGGAGGAACCCAAGTTTGTCAAGCTGTCAAGCTGTCTGACCACAGAGCAGAGGGCCGAATATACTGAGTTGCTGAAAGAATTTGTGGACGTGTTTGCATGGACATACGAAGACCTCAAAACGTATGATACATCCATCATTGAACACAAGATCGCACTAAAGGAAGAGGCTAAGCCATTCAGGCAGAAGCTAAGATAGATAAACCCTATGTTGCTGCCCGTCATGGAAAAGGAAGTGAAGAAGTTGTTAGAAGCCCAAATCATTGTCCCCTTGAGATATTCCGAATGGGTAGCCAATTTGGTTCCCGTAAGGAAGAAAAGCAGAGAAATCAGGCTTTGTGTCGACTTTAGGAACTTGAACGGAAGCTCAAAGAAAGACAATTACCCCCTACCTAAGATGGAACACATACTACAGAGGGTAACTGGTACATCCAGGATATCCACGATCGATGGGTTTTCGGGCTATAATCAGATATCGGTCATGCCTGAGGACAGGGAGAAGACAACCTTCACCACTCCTTGGGGCACATTCATGTATGCCAAGATGCCATTTGGACTTATGAATGCAGGAGCAACATTTCAGCAAGCCATGGATATAGCCTTCACCGGGGAGAAGGATCAGTTCGTGGTAATCTATCTCGATGACATCAAAGTCTTCTCCAGCTCAGAAAAGGAACATCGTCGTCACTTGAGGAAAGTTTGGTTTGGTTTGTCCCTAAACCCCGAGATAGTGGAAAGTTGGAGGTTTGGTTTGTCCCTAAACCCCGAGAAATATTTGTTCGCTATGCAGGAAGGGAGGTTGTTGGGCCATATAGTATCAGTAGAGGGAGTGAGAATTGATCCCAACAGGGTGGAGGCAATTCAAACCTTATCACTTCCCAAGTCTAAAAAAGAGGTTCAGGCCTTTTTGGGGAAAATTAATTTTCTAAGGAGGTTTGTCTCAAATTTTGTCGGGCTAGTAAAACACATCACAGCCATGCTCATGAAGGGAAATGAGGTGAAATGAACCGTTGAGCCCAGGGTGTCTTTTGACCAAATAAAAAGGGCATTTACTGAGACACCTGTGCTGATCAGTCCTGACTATTCCAAAGAATTCCTAATTTTCTCCTTTGCTTCTTTTGATACAGTAGCAGCGGTCTTGTTGCAGAAAAACGAGAAGGGGCGTGAGCAACCCATCGCCTTTTTCAGCAAGGCATTAAGAGATGCGGAGACCAGGTATGAGATCATGGAGAAGCAGGCCTATGCCTTAGTGAAAGCCCTCAAATATTTCAGGATCTACGTCTTGCATTCGAAGGTGACAACATACGTCCCTTCAGCTTCCGTGAAGGACATTCTTATACAGCTTGACATAGACAGAAGAAGAGGTAGGTGGATTGCCAAGATCCTAGAGTTTGATTTGGAGATTAAACCCACCAAGTTGATTAAGGGGAAGGGTTTAGCCAAGTTGCTAGATGAATCCAATTGCAAAGCTTTGGGGATTAGTTTCATCAACGCATGTTCAAAAAATCCGCAAGTCGAATCATCCAATAAGGATTCTCAGAGTTCCTTATCCCTAACAACATGCCCCTGGTATAAGGATATATTGTATTTCTTGCAAGAATTGAAGCCTCCGGATGGAATGGGTAAAAGCAGAGCAAGAGCTTTAAAGCTCAAGGCGGTCAGGTATTGTCTCATTGAGCAAGTTTTGTACTGGAGAGATCCTTTAGGGATGTTGCTGAGGTGTTTGAACCCACCAGAAGCCCAGAGAGTTATGTTTGATTTCCATGAAGGCCTTTGTGGGGGGCATCATTTCTGGAAGACCACAGCTCATAAGATCCTCAGGGCTGGATATTACTGGCCTACTTTATTCATTGATGTCTGCAGAGGAATCGGAGCTTGCATCAAATGTCAAAAGTTCTCAGGAAAGCAACAACTCAAATCGTTTCCATTGAAGCCTATAGTATCTCCAGCACCTTTTCAGTAGTGGGGGTTGGACTTCATTGGAGAAATTCATCCTCCCTCAAGTGGTCAACACAGATGGATCCTGACAGCAACAGATTATTTCACAAAGTGGATAGAAGTTGTCCCCACCAGAAGTGCATCTCACCAAGTAATTATCAGATTCCTAGAGGATATCATAGCCAGATTTGGCTGTCCCAGCAAGATCGTCACCGATAATGTTGCTTCTTTCAAGTCTGAGCCTCTAATTAGTTTTGTAAGCAGTTCCAGATCTCACTAATTCACTCCACCCCCTACTATCCCCAGGGCAATGGTTTAGCAGAGTCCTCCAACAAAAGCCTAATAAGGATCATCAAAAGGATGTTGGAAGACAACAAAAGGGCCTGGGATTCAAAGTTGAAGTTTTCTCTGTGGGCTGATCGTGTGACAACGAAGAAATATCTGGGCACTTTTCCTTTTCAACTAATCTACGAAGCAGAGGTGATTTTTCCTACTCAGCTCGCCTTACCTGTGGTGAAATTCTTTCAAGACTATGAAGGAGAAACAGATCATATGATCAGGAGGATTCATCAGATAGTAGAAGTGCAGCATATCAGAGAGCAGGTGAGGACCACAGCTCATAATCACCAGGAAAAGATCAAGCAGGCTTTCGACAAGAAGGTTAGGAAGAAAGAGTTCGAGATCGGGGATTTGGTACTCAAGTGGGACACCCCCAGGTAGGATAAAGGAAAACACGGCAAGTTTGACGCCCTCTGGATTGGCCCCTTCAAGATCTCTGAGATTTTCTCCAACAACATGTATTGGTTGCAAGATCTGGAGCGCGAAGAGGTTTTCAGCAGCCCAGTGAATGGGCATTTTCTGAAGAAATGTTTTATTTGAGCCTTAGACGGCTTCCTTGTTTGTAAATATTGTCCTTTAGTTCTTTGTTTAGTTTCTTTTTGCGTGTTTTCGGCCTAATAAGTGACTCCATAGCCCAATAGCAAGGCACTGAAGCTGCGGAAGGAGTTCTTAGAGCATCACAAGGACGACTCTATCCCCCATGGAGCCTAATGTTAGCGATTATTTTTGTCATTTGGCGCAAAAGCACCCAGGGCTGTAGATTGCACACGAAATGCCCAAGCGCAGCACGGGAGAATCCCTATTTTTCCAAGTAGCAGGTCAAGCGAGCGGGCAAAATGTCGTTGACAGCATCCAAGATCTATTTTACAAAGCAGATCAACGGTCACTGGGTTTTTGAAGCTATCGGATTGCCCAAGGTTTAGTGCAAAGGACAACTCTCATATTTCAATCAGCAGGTTCGGATCGTCCGATCTAACTGGGACAAGTGGCAGCCTGTCGGCATATCACGGATCGGGGTTTCGGGGAACAGGGAGCCCTTAACTCATTGCACTTGGAAGTACCGATCAACGAAACACCGAAAGAACCTTTGGTGCCGAGCCCACGGTCTCAGCCCTGGGTCATATCAAGCAAGCCTGCAAACGAGGGCGGCTCCCTTGTAAATATTGAATGCCCCCTCATCCGTTCATCCTAAGGACGCGTGTCGCAAGATCTGGCCGCGTCGGCGTTTCGGCGATCGGGAGTTCGTGGGGTGAGAGTTTCATGTTGTTCAACATCGCGAAACCCCGAACCCCGATAGCGCCGAAAGCGTAGAAAGCAAGGCCCGCAGTATCACGAAGTATTTTCAGTCGTCCATCCAGAGGGGACACCTAGCAACAAGTAGAGCCATCTCGGCGCTTCGCCCATCGCGACTCCAACACACAAAGAGCAGCTTCGTTATTTTCCGATGCGCGAGGTGTCGGGAGAATCCCAGACCCGGGCCCACGGCATCACCGGGAGAGGTAAGAACTGTCAGATCTAGAGGGATGCGTTGTGCCAGATTAAGCCGTCTCGGCATATCTCTCATCGCGATTTCAATCAGCAAAGATTAGCCCTTTCATATTTGTGAACGCCGAAAGCATATGGTCACTGCCCATGGTCACTTGGGGAGAGGAAGGAGTTGCATAAAGAAAGCCAAAGGCACCAAGTTCGGTTGCAGAGGGGATCATCGCGACCTCCAGGGGCCATCGGACCCGATCTTAATATTGTTTCTAGTATTGAAGTAAATGAAGGCAAGAGCGGGTGGTTGAAACCTCCTTTTGTTCATTAAATGAGGGGAATGGAGGGCCTGGCGAGCTGCCTGCTCGCAGAGGTCCTATGTATCGATTCTCTCAACGAAGCAGTGTCGAAGTCCTCGACTCGATAGAGAAGTCTGTGCATGCTAGCCGAGCACTTCATGGCTCAGCTACCCTCCTTACAGGTGCCATGCGTAGTTAAGGTGGCATTTAAAGGAAGATATCAGTACGAGTTTGACTGAAGGGACACCAAGCCTTGAGTGACTGGACACGTCTCTGTGAGATGAATTTTCCTGAGTATAAAGACTCGGTCTTTGTATTTTGTAAGTATCGATGGTAGAGAGAAGCTCCCAACTGTAAAGTTTCAGCAGATTCTAGTTCTCTGGTTATGCATCTGTATATGAGATTTCTTATTTTATAACAGACAGTCTTCTTACTCCATCTAAGTTTTCATCTCATGCTAAGAGAGTTCGTGATCGACTGATTCACACGAATTATGGAAACTTTGTTGTGATAAAGGATTTATTATGGCATTTTTGTTTTCTCTGGTTTTGAGTGTTCAAACGTAGGAAGATCTTGCGTTTAGATGTCTTCTTCCATAGTCTGTTAGGAACTTGATGTTTACGACATACCTTTGCATCTTTCTGATACAGGTCTTCCCCCTACTGACCCTTACTATGACTCACTGTCTGAAGTTATCTAATACCTCACTTGCCCATGCATGTCTGGCCTAGTTTTGAAGTTAGAAATACATCGTTTGAGTTAACCTCCATCCGATCACCCCATTAAAAAAATCGTGACATAAACTGATGGGCATCCAGGAGTGACTTCTAACGCTAACACCATGTTAGAATATATTAAGACATGAATAAACATACAACAATATTAAATAGAAGAATCTTACTAGTTTATCCTCCTATCCATTTAACAACAACATTTAATCATAATAAGAAAGAGACAAGAAAAAAAGAGTACACTGTATATACATGGTAAAACCCCAATGTGGGGAAGCATCCACAGGAAGATATTATCTTCTTTATTCTCTATAAATCTCCAATCTTACACTTGAGCTCCCACACATCACACTCCATCTTCACATCATTACAATATATATGATCATTGTGTGATCCTTCATTTTTAATGTTTTTCATGGGTCTCTCTTACCTTTATTATTGATCTGGATTTTAGGCGGTATATAGTCTAAATTTGAATGCAAAAGTCATAAAGCTATAAAGCTAATAGATTGTCCATGTGGATCAAGGAGATGCCCACCTCCTCATTAATTAATTGGGTTAACAGGTTGTCTATATGGGTCAAAGAGAGTCCCACCTCTCCATTATTGTATTGGGTTTTGTTTTCCACTACTTAGTTAATTGGGTAGTTAGATCTATTATTATAATAATAGAGACTCATTTAATGAGTCTCTATTTCTCAGTCAGAGCTAATTAATCTCACAATGAACAATAAAAAAATATGAGAGAATCCAAAATGAGTAACTTGATATTATGAGAAGACTTGCTAGGCCTTTATATAGCATTACAAAATGGTCCATTGGACAAAGTAAAAAAGAGCTCATTAAATGAGTCTCTAGTATTAGTATAATAGATCTAACTACCCAACTAACTAAGTAGTGAAAAATAAAACCTGATACAATAATGGAAAGAGCTCATTAAATGA
>ML777600.1:1094108-1123271 GCA_009831015.1 Picea engelmannii | reverse complement strand
CCATCATTTCACCCATGCTAAAAAGAGAAACCGCATTCATATCATTATGATTACAATGTGAAAATACCCAATGAAGAGAAGGGTTTTGTGTGGTTGACCCATAATCGTGGGTTTGTGGTTGACCCATAACCTAGTTGACAATGACATTGTACATTGGTAGAAAAATAAAGAAATTTTAATAAAATCTCAAAATTAAAAAAATAATATGGAAAAATTGTGACTTGGGGGATGTGAACATCCTTTTGCAAATATATTCATAAATTCTTCTATAGGTGATGAAATCCAATTCCATCGAAGACCCATTTGAGCTACTGAATGGATATTTCCATCGGTATATGAAAATTGTTCCAAGGTGGCCCATGGAGTGAGAAAACCCAGGACAAATGTGAAGGGAGTGCGACCATGTTGGTTACAGACATGTTCTGCTTCAAACAAAGATATCTCATAAACCAAACAAAACAATTAAATTTCGTGAAATGCCTATTTGAGATATTGAAGATATATTTCCATCCATGTATGGAACTCCTTCTATAGTTTCCTAAACAGAGATGAAAAGATTGTTGAAGATGGAGGTATGTGCGACCTCCTTGGGTCTATTACATGCTAAGATTCAATCAATGATATCTCTCAAACCACGAAGCCAAATGAGATTTCGAGAAATACCCATTTGAGATATTTAAGAGATATCTCCAGAAATATGTGGAACTCATTCTATAGTTTCCTGAGAAGGGAGAAAAATAATGTTGAATATGGTGGTACATGCGGCCTCATTGGGTTAAATACATGTTGATATTCAATTGATGATATCTTTCAAACCAAGAAGTGAAATGAGATTATGAGAAATACCCATTTGAGATATTGAAGAGATATTTCCATCCATATGTGGAAATCCTTATGTATTTCCCTGAGCAGGGAGAAAAGTATCGTTGAATATGGTGGTATGTGCTGCCTCCTTAGGTCAAATACATGTTGAGATTCAATCGATGATATCTCTCAAACTAGGAAGCCAAATGAGATTCCGTGAAATAGACATTTAAGATATTGAAGAGATATTTCCAATGAGATGTAGTAGAGCCTCTGAAATTCTGTGTAGAGGTCGCAACACCTCTTTGAATTTGGCTGAGTGTAGAGGGCCACAAAGGATGCTAAGGGTTTCTAGAGTAGCACGGGTTGTTGTAGAGGTTGTGGAACCTCTGTAGGAAACATGGACACTCTGAAAATTTGTTGAAAATTTTGTAGACCAATGGATGTAGTGGATCCATGTATGGATGTATTGAATCCATGTATGGTTCTCCTTGTAATGGTGAACGAAGATCCGAGAGAAAAACAAAAAACCCTGTAGTGCATGTGGACCAACTGTTATGCTTACAATGTATGGCCCGAAAAATGGATTATGATAGTACCAAAAGGAGGTTGGTGACTGTTGCAAATGTTTGAACCCGCAACATGTTTCAAACCATTTTCCTGGTGGAGAGTATACCTGCTCTAATACCACTAATCTAGATCTCGGGGGTTGAGATCTGGATGGCTTGAATGTCGAGAGAGGAGGAGCTTAGACGTGCCAATATTGCATGAAAAAAAAACGTGGACAAAAACATGTAAATGAAGTACTCAAGAGGTGAGGCTCAAAGAGGAGCCTCACCTCTAAAATTAATTACCAGTAAATAACTCAAAGCTAATTAATCTCACAATGAACAATAAAACAAATATGAGAGAATCCAAATTGAGTAACTTTATATTATGAGGAGGCTTGCTAGGCCTTTATATAGAATTACAAAATGGTCCATTAGACAAAGTAAAAAATATCTCATTAAATGAGTCTCTAGTACTAGTATAATAGATCTAACTACCCAACTAACTAAGTACTGGAAAACAAAACCCGATACAATAATGGAAAGAGCTCATTAAATGAGTCTCTATTATTATAATAATATATCTTACTACCCAACTAAGTAAGTAGTGAAAAATAAAACCCAATACAATAATTGAGAGGTGGGACTCTCTTTGACCCATATGGGCAACCTGTTAGCCCAATTAATTAATGAGGAGGTGGGAATCTCCTTGATCCACATGGACAATCTATTAGATTTATAGCTTTATGACTTTTGCATCCGAATTTAGACCATATACCCCCTAAAATTCAGATCAATTATATACCAAGAGGTATGGAGGAATTACATCCCAAAACACATGTGGGATAAATGTAATTTCACCTCTTTATTTAATAAATGATAACAAGAATGTTTTACTCCATGATGAATGCAAGATAACTCTTTTACATAAGAGTAGACATTATTACCTTCCAAATTAACTCACTCCAACAATACCACACAAGTCATCATTACATATCTCGATACCTATAATATATTAACTTTACTTTTCACAACTTTAAAACCCCCTTTATGAATGGACGTTATAATATATTGGTCAACAAGATGAAGAGCCTATAGGAGGAAGAAAGTCAACTTCAAAATTTAAGGAGGTCCACTCAAAAAAGAAAGCAACCGGATGTGTGTAATTATAGTATATATGATTCCATACGTATATTTTCTTTATTTTCTAACATTGATGAGCCTAGAACTATGCAAGAGGAAATAGAGAAGGAAGATAAGGAATCTTGGAGATTGGCCATGGATGAGAAAACAGTTGCACTTAGAAAGAATGAAACATGCAGGGATTTGATATCATTTCCTAATGGATGGAAACCCATTGGAAGTAAATAGGTTTAAAAAGAAAAGACCAATTTAGAAGGAAATGTTGAAAAGCACAAGGCAATGTTGGTTGCGAAAGGATATTCCCAGGTCAAGGGGATAAAATTTAGTGATATATTTTTTCTAGTTGTTGAATTAACATCTATTAAGTTCATATTATCTGTAGCAATAACTTTTGATTTAGAGATTGAATAGATGGATGTGAAAGCAATATTCCTACAAGGTGACTTGAAGGAGGAGATCTATATGACACAACTAGAGAACTATGTTGAAAAAGGTAAAGAGTCATTGGTTTGCAAATTGAAAAATTCTTTATATGGTCTCAAATAGTCTCTGAGAATGTGGTACCAAATTTTTTATTCTTTTGTGTTGGGATTATGATTTCTAAGATCCAAATCAGATCACTTTGTATTAAAAATAGGATGGCGGTCATTTCCTTGTAATCACTATATGTAAATGATATGTTATTCTTTGGTAACATTAAGGATTTGATTCATGATTTGAAGTTTCATCTTTCAATACAATTTGATATGAAGGAGTTGGGGGCTACAAAATATATCTTAGGAATGGATATAAGTAGATATAGAGAAAATAAAAATCTCTGGTTGAGCAAGAGTAAGTATGTAAACTCTGTGCTATAACATTTTCACATGGAAAGTTGCATACCATTGAGTGTTCCAATTTTTGTGGGAACTAAGATTTCAATTAAGCAGTGTCCTACAACACCTGGAGAGATGGAGGATATGACTTATTTTCCTTATGCTAGTGTAGTTGGTAGTTTGATGTATATTATGGTATGTACTAGACCAAACATTCCCAACCAATGGGAGTCTTGAGTTGATTCGTGGATAATATTGGGCATGGACATTGGGATGTAGTGAAGAGGGTCTTCATGTATTTTTGAGGTACTTATGAATATCCCATTTGATATCATAGTGATGTTTTAGAGGACCCACACTCAGTCTATATACAAGGTTATGTGCATTTTGATTGAGTAAAGGATGTAGATAGAAGGAGATGTTTGAGCAGATATATGTTTTGATTGTTTGTTGGAGTAGTAAGTTGGATGAGAAAGCGACAAGTTGGTCCCTTTGTCCACTGCAAAGACAAAGTATACGGTATCTACTCATGCAAGTAAGGAGGTCATTTGGATTATGAAACTATGTTCAGAAGTAGGGCTAAGTCAAAGAGCTATTACAGTGCAATGTGATAGTAATAGTGCCATTTTTCTTGCTAAGAACCAAACCTTCCATGCGAAGGAAAAGCATATGAATATCCAATACTATCTCATTATAGATATGGTAGAGGATGGAAAGGTGATACTAGATAAAGTTGACACTTTGAAGAATGTTGCAAATGCATTGATGAAATCATTGAGTACAGGTAAATTCAAGTGGTGTTTTGAGTCTATTAGCCTTATGGCCCCTAGAAATTAGATCATACTTTGATGCATTCTCCCTTATATTCTTGCAAGGTATATGACAAGTGGGAGAATGTTGTTACATGTGTTTCATACACCTTGCAATCTTGTAATAGAGTAGGTAATGACTGATGAGATGTACTAGGGAATAAATGGATCAGTTGTACTAGGGAATAAATGTTGATAAGTGTCAAGGAATTACTGTTGAGTAGTGGTAGGGAATAACTCTTTAATAGTGGCAGGGAATAAATGCATATCACTAGTAGGCAATGAATGCTAAGAGACAACAATTGGTCAATTAATTGTTGCTAGTTTTCGGCCCGTAGCATTGGAAAAACGTAAATGGATTATGGTTTTTTTATGCCTATTTGTTGAATGGTAGGGTTGGAGGAAAAGATAGTGTGAATTTTAAATTATTGTTATGCTCATGAAATTTCTCCAAAATCTTTATGCTATCGTTGAACACTTGTTGAGAGCATGAAGACTTTGAAATGTATAAACTATTTAGTTGTTGAACAATACATTTATCGTGCTTTACAGTGTGGGATTTTTCTCCCAAAAGGGTTTTCCCTAGGAAATTGTTGTTTAATGGTTGTGTGTTTCTGTGTTGTTTATTAGTGCAACTCTATTTATTAAATTTATACATATTCTTCTCTCATTGATTAGTGTTGGAAGTGTATTCCACACCTCTAAATAAAAGGAATTCATAGACGGTCTTAAATTTGAGATGATTGGTTTAGTGGAGATGCTCAAAGATTGGAAACAAGGTATTGGTTCACCAACCATATGAAAAATGAAAGATGTTTCTCTATACATGATGGATGTTGCAAAATAAAACCCCAAATTAGCACATAAACTACATGATGTAATGCTATAAAGTGGTGTGGTTGCACCTCCAAATTTGTGTTCACATAAGTTATTGTAGAATAGATGCAGTCTTAGGCTACAAAATTTAATCTTGGAGGATCTATCTTCATAGCTATACTCATTTGGAGGAGAAACCATATTTGCACATTAGGGATGATAATCCACCATTACTGGAGTATAGATCTCCTAGATTATGCAGTCAAAAAAATTGTGTGTTTTTTCTATGTGCTAAAGATCATTCGTGGATGTGATGCCATTTTTAACAATGATGCAACTATTAGTTGGGAATTATTGACACTCTCGGGAGGATATTGAAGTAGGAAGAAAAATTTTCAGCAGACAAAGAAATGGATTTACATTCCAGTGAAGAAAGACTGACACAAGAGTTGTGGTGATAGAAGAATTGTTAGAGTGGGATAGAAAGTGAGAATACATGGGAGGAAGCTTGGAGATAACAAGTGTAGAAAACCGTGTTTTCACACAATCTGATAGAGGTCAATGATGATCCACATACTTAAATCAAGTGAACATGGTTGTGGCCTAGGAACTCAATGAAGCGTGGGATGGAGGATCTATGTGCAATTCATGGTAAATGAGGTGGAGTCATTGACATCATGGATGGATAGACTTGACATCCCTTGTCCCTTGGTTGATGAGGTCCCATTCTTACTCATTTGATTTTAAAGTTAAAGAAATCAAAGGTAAGTTTTATGGAGTAATGTGAAAGTGTGCCCCCGAGTCAAAGATTAAAGGTAAAAATAAAAAAAAATTCCTCTTGGTATGTGTAGTTGGCCATGTGGAAAAGAGGCACCTCCATAGAAATGAGTCAAGCATAAAATATTAAAGAAGTCTAAATGTTCTACAATTTGGACTTTTTTCAGCAATCATCACTAGAATCTAGCTATAGAAGAATTGTTGGAATTGCAATTTTTCATTGTTGAATTCACATTTTTTATTGAAGAAATGGATTCAATGCCCTCAAAACCCCTATTTCACCCGGATTGTGCATTAATATATGCAATTAAAACAATTGTTCTAAATTTTTAGTTGGATTTTGTGAAAAAATGTTCGAAAAAAGATGGTCGGAAAAGGTCCAAATCATAACATGTTTAGACTATGATGAAAATATTTTCTTTGTGTAATTGTATCCACGAGCATTGCTTGAGAGAACTCAAAAGTGATGTACCCCATGGATCTAAATATAAGTCAATCCATGTGAATATGGGGTCATTGGACCAAGGATAAGCTTATGTGTTTAAGTATTTGAGATTCTAATGATGCAAATGGCATGTAAAGTCAATTACAATGATTCAAATCCTCTTGTCACATTATATTTTCGCTTGCATAAATGTGGGTGTATGTGTATTTTGCTTATATTATTGTGGAGGCTAGAGTGGAAAGACTATCTACTATAATATGTCATGGATGGATATGGAGGGTCACTAAATTTGGTGTTGGCTAGTAGATTGTAGGAGGTTGAGTGAAGTTGTTTCACTTTAGTAGCGAGCACGGGATCCCAACCTTGGAAGGTGCATGGAAGTAGAGTAGATGAATTACTTTGTTCATGTAATTGTATTTTGAGCAAGGGAAATGTGGGTAATGAAGCCAAAATATGTTTCAAGTATCACATGCTTGGGCATACAATTGTATGAATTTATTTTGGAGTTGGATGAGCAAGCAACATGATCATGTGGTCATTTTGTACATTATAGAAACAAAGCACATTGAAATTCAATACCATTTTATTCGAGATATGGTGGAGGTGGAAAGGTGATAATGGAGAAATTTGACACTTTGCAGGATGCTACAAATGCATTGACAAAGCGAGTGGAAACAAATAATTTCAGGTGGTGTTGTGAGTCTATGGGCCTCACAGTGCTTAACAACTAGTTCACAGTTTGATGCATTGTCCCTTATGCTCTTGCAAGGTATGTGACAAGGGGGAGAATGTTGTGGAAGGTGTGTTATACAACTTTCATGCATGCAAATCATACATGTAATCATATATGCAACCCACTCAGGGAATTCATGTGATTCATGCATGCAACCCATTCAATGCATGCAAGCAATTGATGCATGGAAAACACATGGTTTTAGAGTTACCACCTTCATAGACTTGGTGTCACCATTGTGGAAGTGAGGGAGCCACTGAAAATCCTTACGGAATAGGTTTCATGAGTTGGATTGTTGGTCTGGAAAGGCCTAATGGCTAGTGTAGTCCTGGATGCATGATGTGGGCTTGAGTTGATCCAAAGAGCCAAGAAAGAATGAGATTTGTTTTACTACCTCTGATATGAGAACTTGTTTGAATGATACTAATTATTAAATACATTATTGAGCACTACAAATTACTCCTATTAAGAGAACAACTCTGAAAGTGTATTTTAATCATTGTTCATTGCTAAAGAATACATTGAGCTTGCTTTGGAGAATGGGGATTTTATCCTGAGAAGTTTTTCCCAAAGGAAATTGTTGTGTAATGGTTTGTTGTTTCTTTCATTTGTTTCCTATGTATCATGTGTGATTGTTTGCTTAATTAATTTCCATTCTTCTCGCATTGGCTATCACAAGAAGTTTATTTCACACTTGTGCTTCTTTCACTATGCTCTATTCCTATAATACACATAACTCATGAATAGAGGTTTTGATCTAGCCCCTCAAATCCATGCCATGCACTATCAATCTGCATAAAATTCAAGATAAACCCCCAAAGAGAAAAAATGTGAATCAAATGAATCATTTTACTATTGAAATCTATGAGATGAAAGCACTTGGTCTCATGAAAATGGATAACATTGTGATCTCTCTTTTCTCTAACGAGATTCACCGCATATTGTATTTCTTTATCTACCTTCTATTTACTGAACCTGTCAATGGTTGCTCACCTTTTCTTAACCTTAAATCATGTCATTCCCTCCTTGGCATCTTGCAATGGCTCCTAGAAACCATTCATCCTACCATAATCTATTTAGAGATCTGCTTATTTTCACAACTCCTTAATGCTCACGGAAAAAGGAGAATAACACCATTTGCTGACAAAGGCGAATAACCTCCAATATATTGAAAGGTTTCAAAAGCTCTGGCACAAGGTTAAGGTTGACATGAGACTGTTTTAAAATGTTAGTCATTTATTTGTTAGGATGGAAATGCTTCTGTCATGACCAAAAGCACAAGAGAATACCTACCAGAGCTTGCTCAAGAACGCATGCATGAGACAACTCATTGCTCGACATGTCTCATCACTGTCACTAGTTACAATATTTTGTTTGTGTGTTTTAACTTTATATTCATCTAATGCTCTTTTTTTGTTTTTTTCACCACTCCAAAGAAAGACAATAACGAAGGTCACTTTTTTCAAACTTCATTGATGGTCTATTAGCCAAATATCATTGGGTCATTTTGAAAATCATGTCCACAATCTTATTAGTCCCTGCCCTTTGGGATGGTAGGGACTATAGTAATCGATTCTAGGTTTTGATATTAGTTTGACACATAAATCAACGCAATTTTATTGTTTTAATGGTAAGTTTTTGTAAATTATAGATTTATTTTCAGCCCATGTCATGTTTTTACCGTAGCTTTTAAGCTTCATGCCTTATTTGGCCTCTTCCCGAGGTAGATCCCTTGCATTTCCCACCAAGATCTTATTTTAAAGTTCACACTTGGCTACTATTTTTTGTCGAATGAAGTAATGCTCGGAATGAATCTAGCATTACTTCACAAACATTAAATGTTTGTATAAATGTTTTCTTCAGTCCATAGCCCTTAGGTCATTTATTATTGAGCTTCCACCTACACACCATTCAAACCTACATGACCATGCTCACGTGTTGTCTCTTTTTCCTTTAAAAAGGGGCTTTGTCATGAAACAATATATTTCCCTGTATAGTTAATTTATCTCTTAGATTTCATTTTCCATGAATTGTTTTGGCCATGGCTCCCTAACTCATGGACGCCATTGTTTATGGATGCCTCTATTTCTGAAAGCCTTTGTTTATGTCACTATTTCTTCCCACCTACTCTCTCTATTCATGTTTCTGAACACCTCTGTTTATGTCCACTATTTCTCTATTTTTGAACGCCTCTATTTATGTCCACTATTTCTGCCCACCTTGTCCGTCTATTCATGTTTTTGAACACCTCTATTTATGTCCACTATTTCTGTCCACCTGCTCTATCTATTCATGTTTCTGAACACCTCTGTTTATGTCCACTATTTCTGCCCACCTGCTCCGTCTATTCATGTGTTTCACACCTAGTTTTTCTATTGATGTGTTCACAGGTTGTAGAGAAGAGTTCATCGGTTACAGAAAAGAGCCTGCCTGATGAAGGAGGGGAACAACCAGCGCAACCGAAATTCTGAATTTAACAAAATCTCATCAATCAATTAGTATGCAAAGACCCCATTTTATTGTAGAATTATTTTTTAACATTTCTCCTAATTTATTTCCAAAACCTAAGACTAACTAGTTTTTGTTTCAGGAGGGAAGTGTGCATATTGGTTTTGTTTCTTAGAGGTCAATGATTCTTTGTGTTTTTTTTAGAACTCCATCACAGTAGCTTGGACACTTCACTTTCATATTGTAGACCCATCCATTTCACATTAAGTACCCTGCCTCCTCTAGCGGAGTGTTTAATCCATAACATAACAACACTGCAAAGTGTTTAATCCATAACATAACAACACTGCACAGTGTTTAATCCATAACATAACATAGTAGTGTGAGAGGGGGGCGTCATCAACCACACAGGGCTTGTCTCATGGAATAGCGTCGATCCACATGCATCAAACATTAAGACAACTTGATATAAACTAGACGGATATGAATTGTATATATAAACCAAACATATATAAATTGTAACACCAATCGGTCAACCACGCTGAGAACATTCATCTGAAGTCGTCATCTAGATAACAATAACGATGGCACATGCCAACAATAATATGGTCATATTGGAGAGCTCGGATGGTGAAATATTTGAAGTGGAAGAACGTTCATCTGAAGTCGTCATTGAATCTCTTTGTCTATGCTAAGCTTAGGTTCGAATCCTGACAACAATCACCATAAACATTATTGGTATGCTTTATTTTGGATTTGTTTTTATTAGAGGGGAATCGATAACTACCCAGTATCTTAGCTTTGCAAACTGTTACCACCATAAACCTTCCCAGCATGGATCTTAGCTTCGTAAACTGTTACCACCATATCTTAGCTTTGCAAATGTTACCACCATAAACCTACCCAGTATCTTAGCTTTGCAAACTGTTACCACCATAAACCTACCTAGTGCATCATGAAAGGTTTTACAAGCACTGAACTCATTGAACTCATGAACGTACAAATTGAACATGTACATCAAATAGACCCCTCCTAGAATAGAACCATTGGTGGGATGTTGTTAGTTAAGTAATTAATTAAACGAGAACAACTTGTATTCTTACCGTTAATAGAAGGTCGTCGGATGGACGAAAGCAGTAGTGTCATCCCATTGTTATCATCAATCGTACTGGAAGCATGATTTCCACCATGCCTTCATTTTTTTCTTCAAATCAAAAGACTTCAATTGAGAAGCAATATGCGTTCTTGGTAATTCAGGGATTCTTGAACTATTTGTTCATTCCCATTCCAATGCATGCCCCAAAGGCTGAGATCGAGTGAGAGAGCCCATTGATGAACTTATTATATGGAAATTTGAGATTGATATTCTAGGTTCCTAAGCCATGAACTCTCCTCTTGCTTGTCTATTGAAATGACCAGAAGAAGCTTGTAGCTACAATTGATTTAGGTTCATAACTCGTTTCGTCCCCTCCCGCCTGCTTGAGCCAGCCCCGCACATGCACATATAGCCAAAGGGGGAAGGGGCCTAAGGAAGGTTGACTGAATTCTGACGCTGTTGAAGAATTGCAGACGGTAAAAGATGTTATGCTGGCGATGAATTCAGCATGGATCCTGCGATATTTGGAACGCGAATACACTCTGTACCAGCAGACCTTTTTTTTTCTAGCAAACGCAGTGCATATTTGGTATTAGAAGGTTCCGGGACAGAGTAATGGCTATAATAAAAAAATATCAGTTGCCTTTCTTTAGAGACTTGTAAATAAATTCATTGAATCTTGGTCCTGGGAATATTATTCCGAATCTTGTAATTCCCTATTTAAATTGAAGAGGCCAAGGTCGAGGGAGTTTCAAAATCAGAAGACAGGAACTTTGATGGTAAACAACGTCTTCCATCAAATCTGCGCGTGCGATCAACAATTTTAGTGAATACAAGGCATGTTCCAGGACTTCATGTACCGTATTTCTCTTCCCCTTCTGATTGCTGCAATTACAAATTCTTACTTTGCAAGAATGATCGATTCTTGAAACTCCGTTGCGGCTTTTTCCAAGTTCTTTAAAATCTATGAATTGTGGATGCAGTTGTAGCTGACATCAAAACTTCTTATTGCAATTTGCTATAATTGCAGGATCTGGCTGACATGATGAAATCCGAAAAGAGTGGAGGAGCAAGGAGGGGGAATAATTTAGGGTATGTGATCCTTCCGCTTCCCATGGTGAAGCACCAGAATCCTTTGGATTATGATCGCGTAGAAACTATCCTGACAAGGAAGAAGAAGTTATCTCGGGAAGCACCTTTTATTTATGTTAGTGTGGTAAACTACTGATGAAACTTGCAGGTGTCGAGGTATGAAAATTAATGCATGTTTGCATGAAAAACACTTTATACTATAATTATTCGAACTAAACTTGGGTTAACGGTGGGCAAGTGACCACAGCCATGACATATAGAATGATCTCACACACAAGTATTTCATTCTCCAACATAGTTGGGCGAGGTGGAATGTTTTGGTATAAGTAACTATAGCTTAATATAAGTATAAGTATAAGTAACTATAGCTTAATATAAGTAAATATTCCATTTCGAGCATATAGGTTAATATAAGTATTTCTTTCTATTCCATTTCTAGCATATAGCTTCATATAGCTTAATATTTAATTGAAGTGAGGATGATGTTGTGGTTGGTGTTGTCCCTTGGTTATGGAAGTATGCGAAGAATCAAGGAAGAAAAGGAAAATGTGAACTTCATGAAAAACATAGTGATTGTTATTGGGTCGAAGTGAACAAAAGAGAAGAAAAGATAGAGCGAAGCCCAAGAAAGAAAGTCGTTGGACGAGGAGATCAGGGATGATAGATAAGAAAGGATCGTGGACAACTCAACCAGAGGAAAAATCCACCGATGGATACTTTGGAGCACCCCACGAGAAGAAAGGAAATACAGGCTGGCGAAGCCCTGAAAATATGGGTTAAGTTGACCTAGGGTTTTAGACACCTAAGGTTTTGGTATCTAAGGTTTTGGACACCTAGGTTTTGGCTTAAGGTTGTCAGTAAGTTATTTTAATGTATAAATAAAGGTCTAAAGGACTTGGGTCGAGTTGGTACTTTGGGTTGGTACGATATTTCTATTGATATAGTTGTATTGTTGATGTGAGTGAGTATTGTATCGAGAGAGAGAGAGAAACACTAAGAGTGAGAGCCTTCTAGTATTGTAAGATCTTCAGTTGGATGCGAAGATCAACCCTGCAGTTGGGTGCGCAGGGAGGGGACAGGAAGAGAGGAGAAGAGAAGTGATTTGCTAGCTAAGAGCGCGGATAAGATCTGTATGCTTTACCTTAATATAGTATAGCACAATTCTGTGGACATAGCCCTAGAAAAAGGGTGAACCACGTATATTTTGTGTTGTGTGTGATTGATCTTCTGTCTTTGTCATTGATATACTGTGATTGCATTACTGCTTTAGATCTGATAAGTAGATGTACATAGTAGATCTAAGCTGATAAGTGATTTATGAATGTTGTGTTGTTCTTGTGTTAGATCCACTTGATATTCCCTTCGATTGTAGACATATTTGTCCTGCAACCCCCTTATAATTGTTTTGAGCGAGATTGCATCTGCTTCGCAGATGTTGTCGAAAGGGCCAGTAGTTAGGGCTTGTTGGTGTGCTCTTGGAGTTGAACCCTGGATCTACCCCTATGCCAAAAAATGGTTCCGTTGTCGGGATTGGAATATTCTCGAGGGAATGTCAAGGTGGTTTCCATCGAAGACAGAGATTCAAAAGTAGATAGAAGATCAAGAAAAGGACTTCGCTGAAGCCTAGAACAAGAACCCTAATCTTAGCTCAGAAGATTGGCTGGAGAAATATATCTTTACTGATATACACAAAATTTTCTTTGAAGGAATCCATCAAGAGCTATATGAGTGGCTGGCTAGATTAGCAGATCCCAGTTTGAGATCCGATCTATACCTCTTGTGGTTTGGACGTCGGAGCTGATCAAGAAGGTCAAAAGAGTTGATAATGTCGTATCACGATCAATAGATCACTGGTTTGATAGCACCATTGGAGGGTACATCACAGAGTTCGTTGTTGATATAGTAGAATCATACAACCAAGCCGAGAGATATTTCTTTAAGGGACCCAGAGGGAAATTTTTGCATTTTATGAAGCTGAGAATCAAGATGTTATTGCACGAGAAGAACATCTTGAAGACACTATAGATTGGTCAGATCAAGAAAGGATAATATTCAAGAATTCAAACAACGACAATGAAACAGAAGCTGGACATACATGCAATGGGAGGGTGTTCGGAGAAGTTCACCTTGAAAACCTGTTTAAGAAGAACTACGGGGAGGAGGGTTTCTACAGTGGAGAAGAGGAAGAACTAACAAACGAAGAACATTCATAACCTGCTAGGACAGAGGAAGGGGAAACTGAAGAGCTTTGTCGGGCAGAACCTGAAACTTCAAAAACTGCGCAGACCATTGAAGTAAGTCCTGTTATCCCTCCTGTTGATTCAGTTGTATTAAGAAACTAGAGTAACCCCAACCACCAGAGCGTCCAGGGCACTGTCAATAGTAGTCCACCACACATTTAGTCAGGAACCCTAGGAAGATCTATGGAAAATGAGATGAGGCTTCCTATCTTTAGGGGAGATGGATCTGAAGATCCTGACCAACACTAGTTCCTGTGTGAAGCTGTCTAGAATATTAAAAATGTCGCCGACAAAGCTGTCAAAAGAACACAGTTTAGTACCACTCTAAGGGACCGTGCACTGAGCTGATACATGAAGCTTGTCCAAGGACTTGTACAACCTAAACCACTGAATCAAATTAAGAATGTGTTGATTGTAGAGTTCAAGAAACCCAAGTCAGAGTCATAATGTATTACAGAGCTGAAAGAGATCAAGCAGAAGGTGGCCAAACCTGTTTGGGAGATTGATCAAAGATTCAAAACTTTAACAGGCCAATTGACTTTTCAGATCCCAGATGAACAGAACAAACAATGGTTCATTGTTTCCCTCTTACCACACATCAGAGTTCCTCTGATGCAACAGAAGATTGTTTCACAGGCCGAGGCATTGGAGATTGCCATGAAGTTAGAATCAACCCCTATGGGAGAATCCAACTCGGGTATGAGTCAAATCCTGAGTCAGATAACTAGTTTGTCTCTGCAATTTGAAGATATGAAGAAAGACAATGGAAAAGATAAACGAGAATACATATGGTGTGTCAGATGCAGATCATAAGGTAATGACAAGGAACATTGTACCCTATTCAATGAATACTTCGATTTTGGAGCTCCGAGCGCTTTGAGGCAAGTCACCTTACCTTGGTGTGAGGTATGAAGAAACAAACATCGCCCTAGTAAGTGCTACTACATGAAAAAGTATGTTCAAACACCTACAAATTTGTATTGCACATTCTGTAAGTCCGTAGGACACGATGATAAGGATTGTAGGGCTTACGATCTCATGCATGAAAGGTCGAGAGACATATATAAGATTCAAGGTGAAGTACAACAAGAAGGAAACACTACACGGTATAACTCTCCTGGGAGAGGAAACTTCAATCCTCGTAGTGGATTCAGTGGAAGAGGACGAGGAGGAGGAATGGGTCGAGGCCGATGATAGATCATCTGTTATAACTGCGCACAACCAGGACACCTTGCAAGGGATTGTCAGAACCCTTGTACCACTTGCATCTATTGCAACTCGTTTGACCATGTTATAGAAGATTGTCTTGTGCTGCTGGCTAAGCTTCAAGAAAGACAAGGACCTCAATAGAACCTACAAGTGAAACTGATATATGTTGAGCCTTGCGAAGAATACCCTAGTGTCATTGCTATAACAAGAGTAGGTGTTGTCACAGGAGATGACAGAATAACCCAAAGGAAGATTACAAAAGACTCAGGAATCAGGAAAGCCACAGAGAAGACACAAATGTTTGATGCAAAGAAAGAAAGACAAATGTTTGAGGAAGCCAGAAAAGAATTCAGAGGAGACCAAGGTTCTTCATCAAAGAAAAAATTAGAAGTAAGAGAGTATGGAATGCCTCATGCGTTCGATCAATCTTCTTCGCCAAAAGAAGGAAAAGAGGTAAGCAAGCTCATGGAATTTTTACATACTTGTATTAAGTTTGTTCAAGATGAAAACGTTGTACAAGAATTACAAAATTTAATCAGAAAATATGAGCTAGGAAAGATAGACCCCTTGTTGAATAGGGCAGTACACCAAATTGGTAAAAAGAGAAGGACAAATAAGGATTACATTTGAATGCTCAAATAGGAGAGTATGAGATAGACTATGTAGTCCTTGACTTAGGGTCAGAGGTCAATGTCTTGATGAAGCAAACCTGGGCACTGATGGGAAAAATGAAGTTGATCTATTCCCCTATCAGGCTTAGGATGGCTAACCATCAAGCTATCAACCCATTTGGATGATTGGAGCATGTCCATGTGGACATTGATGGAGTAAGAACATTTGCAGACTTTGAGTTAATTGAAATAGTTGATGAATGTTTCCCTTACCCTGCGTTGTTAGGAATTGATTGGGCCTTCAATAACTCTATTGTTGTTGACTTAAATAAAAGACATATGAATTTTGAAAGAGATTGCCTTAGGGTCATTGCACCTTTAGATCCAGATGAAGGTCAGTGGTACACAGAACCTATCAGAGAAGAAGACCACACATATGCATTGGAAAACATATACAAGCTAACAACCAGACAACATGATTACATTAATCCCACAGTCGATGGAAACTTAAGTTGGCGAAGTGATAGCGCATGTTCATCAGACTCAGAAGAAGCACTGGAGAACTGGCAGAATAAGTTGTATGAAGTATATACAAGAATATGTGCTAGATTAACCAGAGAAGTCCACTGGATCAACAAAACCATAAGTAACTTACCCACATTTGATGGTCTAAACCCTTTAGAAACCTTATTTTCGGACTTTGAAGAAAGTGTACCAATACAACAAAGATTATTGGCAATGGATGAGGCCTTGAAAGCCACACCAACAAGATGGGGGGGGGTGCACACAAAAGTAACATTACAGATTGAATAGAGTGTCGTACCTTGATGACAAGGAGGTTCTTAGCACAAGTAGAAGGTTGTGAAGTTTGCTACACTAGTCGAAGCTACCCAAAGGACCATGTGCGAAGCTATGAGGAATCCTAGAGCAACATCCCTCAAGAGCAGTGGGTACACAAATTCATTAACACGCTGGACACAACACCTATCAATTGGTACCTCCAAGAAGAATTGTGCCTCATCACTACAGATTGGCAAGGTATGACTCATAATTTTTTAACCACCTTCTTATTTGAAATTCAATATCCATTAGTAGATCAAGCATTACAGATTGCGAGACAGAAAGTATTTGAGGAGGTATCTAGCCTTCTCTTAGAACAAGAAGAGGATGAATGGACTGTGCCTCTCCAGAAACTGCAAGGCTGTTACAACATCAATGTTGATGAAGACGATGATCCAAGGAAGGTTAACATCGTAGAAACAGAAGGTTAGAGAGATGTGGAAGGACCAGGAGTTGAGCTACTATTTATTGGACAACCGATAAATATTAAGAGAGTCAATATTGGAACAAAACAGACACCAAAGTTTGCAAATGTTGGGGATTATTGGGATGCTTCTACCATCGATAAAATTACAGAGTTACTGCATGAATATCATGACTTGTTTCCAACCAAGTTCACTAATATGAAGGGAATTAAAGGGCCAATGGGTGAGATGAGGATTCCTTTGAAACCAAATGCTAGACTAGTCAAACAGAGACCTTACAGACTAAACCCTAAATATAAGGAGAAAGTGAAGATTGAGCTCGACAGAATGATGGAAGTAGGGATTATAGAACTTGTTGAAGAGTCAGAGTGGATTAGCCCTATGGTGGTACAAAACAAAAAGATAGGAGAAATTAGGATATGTGTAGATCTCAGGAAGATGAATGATGCTTGTTTGCATGACCCCTTCCCTACACCATTCACTAAAGAAGTATTAGATAATGTGGGAGACCAGGAAGTATATTATTTTACAGACGGATTTTCAGGATACCATCATATCTGAATTGCCAAGAAAGATCACCATAAGACCACATTTGCAACAGAATGGGGATCCTACCAATATACAGTGATGCCATTCAGAATGAAGAATGCCCCAACCATGTTTTCTAGGGTGGTGGTCGAAGCATTCAAGGAATTTTTGCATAAATTTTTATAAGCATACTTTGATGATTTGATTGTTTTTAGCTTATTGAAAAATCATATTGAATGTCTAAGGCTAATGTTGGATAAATGCAGGCAGTGTCAAATTTCTTTAAACCTAAAGAAATGCATTTTCTTTTCACCATTTGGAGTTTTGCTAGCTCACATTGTATGTAAGCAAGGATTGCTTGTAGATCCATCCAAAATTGTCATTATAGTTGATCTACCCCCTCCTACTTTCGTTAAACAGTTGTGCACTGCGTTGGGACAAACATGATATTACAGAAAGTTCATTAAGGGATATTCTTAGATTACAACACCCATGGAAAAACTGTTGAAGAAGGATTGTCAGTTTAGTTGGATAGAGGAATTTCAGCAGAGCTTTGACACACTGAAACAGAAAATGGTCACTACGCCCATTCTGGTTTTCCCAGATTGGACCAAGGAGTTTCATGTGCATGTCGATGCATATTCCATTGCTTTAGGAGTTGTGTTATCATAGCTGGGAGAAGGAGATATTGACCACATGTTATCCTTTGATAGCAGGAAACTATCCACTATCGATATTAATTACACCACCACTTAGTGAGAAGGGTTAGCCATGGTATATGCATTGCAGAAATTTCGCCACTACTTGTTGGGAGGACAATTTAAAATGTTTACTAATCACTCTACGCTGAAATACCTAGTCAACAAGCCAGTGTTGGGGGGAAGGATATGCAGATGGTTGCTGCTATTTCAAGAATATGATTTTGAGATCATAGTAAAGCCAAGGAGAATGAACAAAGGTCCTGACCACTTGTAAAGGTTGGAACATGGTGAAGAACCAACCATTTTGGAGGATACAATACCGGATGCACAACTACTGGCCATTAGAAAGATCGATGACCACTTCCCAAAGATAGTCCAGTTCCTATCAACAGGAATAACACCTAGTGAGTACACAATTCATCAGAAAAAACAACTAGTAGTGCGCGTTGCAGATTTCTCACTTATAGTCGGACATCTGTACAAGATGGCACCTGATGAGATATTGAGAAGGTGTGTTATGGAGGCAGAATGACCATTAATCCTTGAAGAATCTCATGAAGGCATCACAAAAGGACATTATGCAGGAAAAACAATTGCGCAGAAGGTTCTTAGAGCTGACCTTTGGTGGCCTACCTTACACAGAGATGCTAAAGACTATTCCAGAGCCTGCGATGTATGCCAAAGAGTTGGGAAACCATCCAGAAGAGACGAAATTCCATTGGCACCACAACTGACACTACAAGTATTTGAGAAATGGGCCATTGACTTTATTGGACCTATAAATCCACCAAAAAAGCGTACAGGAGCAAGGTACATAATTACAATAACATATTACTTGACTAGATGGACCGAAGAAAGAGAAGTCAAGGACTGTAGTGCAACTACAGCTACGCGCTTCATATTTGATGACATCATAACCAGGTTCCGATGCCCAAAGATCCTTATGAGTGATCAAGGAACACATTTCAGCAATAAGACAGTTGAAGCCCTGACTGCAGAATTTGCAGTCCACCATCAGAAGAGCACACCGTACCATCCACAAGCAAATGAGATAGTTGAAGCATTCAACAAGATCTTGGAGACAACACTCACGAAGATTTGCAATGTGAAAAAGGATGATTGGGATTTGAGAGTACCAACAATATTATGGGCCTATAGAATCACTTGCAAGAAACTAACAATGTAGACCCCCTTCAAGTTGGTATATGGTCTTGAAGTTGTTGTTCCAATGGAATATCTGGTACCAAGACTAAGAATTGTTGCCTTTATAGATATGGATGACCCTGACACTTTCCAAGAGAGGCTTGCACAGTTGGTTGAATTGGAAGAAGACAGATTCATCGCAGGATTCCATCAGCAGGTTCAAAAGGAAAGAGAGAAGGCCTATCATGATAGGCACATCAAGAAGAAGGCATTCAAACAAGGTGATCTAGTACTGGTATATGAAAACAAGTTCATAAAACATCCTAGGAAGTTCATAACGCATTGTCTA
This sequence comes from Picea engelmannii, assembly GCA_009831015.1. NCBI lineage: Eukaryota > Viridiplantae > Streptophyta > Pinopsida > Pinales > Pinaceae > Picea > Picea engelmannii. The sequence goes on along the minus strand of ML777600.1, from coordinate 1,103,699 downwards.
GGGCCATACGAGATCGTTTATGTTACAAAAAGAGTTGCGTAACTAAAAACATTGAATGGAGAATGGAAGGAAGGTTTGGTGAATGGGAGCCGGCTGAAGTTGTACTATGAAAACCAGCTGCCTCACAGCTCTGAGTGAAGACATGAAGAAAAGGATCTAGGTACCAGGTGCAGTTGAAACTGGGTACCAGACACATAAAGGATAGTCTGCACAAGGGAAAAAAAGGAGGCATCGGGCATAAAATAGAGGTTGCACTGCACAGTCAGGAATCAATGTAAAACATGAAGCTCAGATATGAAGTGCCTCGAGACAAGTCAAAGGTGAGTGTTGGGGGCATGTTGGCCCTTGGTTATGGAAGTATGCGAATAATCAAGGAAGAAAAGGAAAATGTGAACTTCATGGAAGACATAGTGATTGTTATTGGGTCGAAGTGAACAAAAGAGCGGAAAAGATGGAGCGAAGGCCGAGAAAGAAATCTATTGGACGAGGATATCGAGGATGACAGATAAGCAAGGAAGAAGGATCATGGACAACTTAGCAAGAGGAAAAATCCATCGATGGATGCTTTGGAGCACCACATGAGAAGAAAGGAAAGATAGGCTGGCGAAGCCCTGAAAATATGGGTCAAGTTGACCTAGGGTTTTAGACACCTAGGTTTCGGCCTAAGGCTGTCGGTGAGCTATTGTAATGTATAAATAAAGGTCTAAAGGACCTGGGTTTGGTTGGTACTTCGAGTTGGTACTTTGGGTTGGTACGATATTGTTATTGATCTAGTTGTATTGTTGATGTGAGTGAGTATTGTATCGAGAGAGAGAAGTGTTGAGAGTGAGATCCTTCTAGTATTGTAAGATCTTCAGTTGGGTGCGAAGATCAAACCTGCAGTTGGGTGTGCAGGGAGGGGATAGGAAGAGAGGAGAAGAGAAGAGATCTGCTAACTAAGAGCACATATTAGAACTGTATGCTCTACCTTAATATATTATAGCATAGTTTTGTGGACATATCCCTAGAGAGAGCATGAACCACGTATATTTTGTGTTGTGTGTGATTGATCTTCTATCTCTTTCATTGATATACTATGATTGCATTACTTCTTTAGATCTGATAAGTAGATGTGCAGAGTAGATCTAAGCTAATAAGTGATTTATGAATGTTGTGTTGTTCTTGTGTTAGATCCACTTGATATTCCCTTTGGTTGTAGACATCTCTGTCCTGCAACCCCCTCATAACTGCTTCGGGTGAGACTGCATCTACTTTGTAGGTGTTGCCGAAAGGGCCAATAGTTAGGGGTTGTTGGTGCACTCTTAGAGCTGAACCTTAGGTCTACCCCTATGCCAACAATGGGTTTTGTAGTCGGTAACTATACGCTTTCAGATTTGCATGGAAAAAGTGGTATTGGTGATAACCGCGACTTCGAAAGTGATAAGGGATCCGAGATGACTCTACGTAGCTGAATATTAATATATTAATGAATTGTTAGATATTAATGAATAAATTCCTAAAATAGAATCGGTTGTCGCTGACTCTACGTTTTCCTCTACATGTTGTTACCATATCCATAATAATAGGAATCTGTTGCTTGTGTGACAACCCTATAAATGTAAGCGTTTTCTTGATTAATATGATATTGAGTGTGAGTTCTATCTCGTTTTATCATAGTCATTTGTTTTAGTATCAGAGCTCAGGGGGAGCTGTCCTCGACCGTGAGCTATCCTGGAGCTGCAAGTGTGCTTTGGCATTGTCATCAAATGTGAAAAGAGGACATTGTGGAGAGAGCCATGAGCTGTACCCAGAGGTCTGTGTGAAAGGGGTATGTGAAGGGGCGTCTAGTTGCACAAAATCATCGGCTGCGAGAAGCTGTGAAGGGACATGGAGATCTAGTGCACGATTTTTGTTTGATCTGATCGTTAATTGAAGAGAGGTGTGCTTATTAAATAGAAGCACGGGATTTGAAATCCATTGGTGAAAAGGTCAGACTAATCATATTTTCTAGGTATTTTCTGAGTTGGTTAAAGAATTATTTTGTGCAGAAATGTCAAATTCACTTGCAGAAAATTATCTGAATGAAGCATCCAAGCTTGATGGTGATAATTACATTGACTGGAAATTTAAGATATTAACGATTTTTGAAGCATGGAATGTGTGGACTGTTGTAAATGGAGATGAAGCCTAACCCATAGGTGTCACTGGTACATATTGGGAGAAGAGAGAAACAAAGGCCAAAGTGTTGTTGCAGATGTCTATCAAGGACATCATAATTCCACACATCATAGACTGCAAAACTTCCAAGGAGACCTGGGACATATTGAAAGGCTTGTATGAAACTACAAACTCAAATAGGATTTTGTTTTTAAAGACTAAGTTACTGTCCATAAAAATGGAAGAAAATGAGAATATTACCGCCTATGTTTCCAGAATTAAAGATCTAAGTGATCAGTTAAGTGAAATTGGTGAAAAAGTTTCAAAAGATGACATGGTAACTATTACATTAAAATGTTTAATCAAAGATTATCATGTCTTTATTTCAAGTCTAGGAGGTAAAGCACAACCACCTACATTTTCTGAGTTAACAGGGACTCATCTACAAGAAGAAGAAAAAATGAAGGTGTTCAAGATGGATTCTCATTCTTCAGAATTGGCGTTAGTAGCCAAAGGGAAACAACCATACAGGGGAAATCCATGGGACAAAGACAGAGAAAGCAAGTTTCAACCAACGAATGGAGGTATGATTCAATCAAAGTTTGATGCACATGATAGGAAAAATGATGATTGTTTTTATTGTGGGAAACCTGGTCATGATGCTAAAAATTGTTATAAAAGGAAAGCTAATGAATCCAAACATAAGTTCAGGAAACATAATGGAAATTATGTGAAATGTGACACCTCTATCAATGATGGTTTTAGGAATATAAAGTTGTTTATTTTTGAAGCTACATTGTCTGCAGAAACTGATGATGAAAGTGCATGGTTCATAGACTCGGGAGCCTCAACTCATATGTCTTGTAAAAAAAATGGTTTGATGAATATCATGAGAGCATAGATGAATCACACATTTATTTAGGAGATAATAGATCTCATAAGATTCAGGGTTATGGAGTAATATGTGTGAATTTATCTAATGGACAAATGAAACAGATTCACAATGTCTTGTATGTTCCAGGCATAAAAAATAATTTGATATCTATTTCCACAATAACTGATCAAAATTTGAATGTAGAATTTATGAAGTCTCGATGTTTTGTGAAGGATATTCAGAATCATTATAAAGTCATAGCCACAGGTACACGAATTGGAGGATTGTATAAGCTTGATGTAACAAAGGGAAATCATCAAGCATTGACATCTACAACAATGTCAACATAAGAGTTATGGCATCACAAGTATGGACATCTTAATCAAAATGACTTATTGCTACTTTAGAAGAAATTGATGGTTGAAGGGCTTCCTGTTTTGAAAAATGAGCATATAGAATGTGAAGCTTGTGCACTAAGTAAGCAACATAGGGAAGAATTTCCAGTACATAAAGAGAAGAAATAGAGAGATATAATTGAACTAATACATACTGATGTTTGTGGTCCCATGCAAACAATGTCAATTGGTGGTGCAAGGTATTTTATTATATTTGTTGATGACAAATCGAGATTTACTTGGGTTTATTTTATAAGAAAAAATAGTGATGTATTTGAATATTTTAAAGAATTTAAAACTATGGTGGAAAAGCAGACATGCAAATACATTAAGATTCTCATATCTGATCAAGGTGGAGAATACACCTCAGGAGATTTTGATAGCTACTGCAAGAATATTTGGATCATTCAACAATTCACAGTACCTTATACACCACAACAAAATGGTGTAGATGAAAGGAAGAACGTGACATTAGTGGAATGTGCTCATAGCATGTTGAAAGGTAAAAAACATTTCTAATGGTTTTTGGGCAGAAGCCATTAATACTGTTGTTCACTTAAAAAATAGAAGTCCAACAAAGATTCTAGATCTGAAAATGCCTTTGGAAGTCCTTTATGGCTATAAACCTGAAGTTGGTCATTTAATAATATTTGGTTCCAAGGCGTTTTTTCATATTCTAAAAGATGAGAGAAGAAAACTTGATGCAAAATCTGTTAAGTGTATATTCATTGGTTATTGTGATGATCATAAGGCATACAAAATGTTTGATCTTGGTTCACATAAGATGATTGCAAGCAGAGATGTGATTTTTCATGAGAATACAGGTGATAAGATAAGTAAATATTATGTTTGGTATACTCCTTATGACAATGATGATCATGTAAAAATTGATATAGATGGTAAATAGGAACATGTACAGGAACAAGAACAGGTACAGGAACAAAGTGGAAGAAACATGGAAAGTGGAAGCAACATGGATACTACAAACATTCTTGAGTCACCCAGAAGAGATCCTTCACCATAGAGCAGAAGAAATGAAAGTGGTGGAACACAGAGGAAGTCATCACGAACAATTCAGGTACCTTCTAGGTATAAATATTATGCATTGATGACACAAGTAATGGATGTTGTAGAACCTGTTACTTATGAAAAAGCCAAAGATCATAAGGAATGGAAAAATGTAATGAATGAAGAATATGAATCAATAATGAAGAATGAAACATGGGAATTAATATAATTGCTTGAAAACAAAGTTCCCATAGGATGTAAATGGTTGTATAAAACCAAATTTAATGCAGATAGAAGTGTTGACAAATACAAGACCAGATTAGTTGCAAAAGGGTATTCACAAAAGGAGGGAATTGATTATGAGGGCACTTTTGCACCTGTAGCTAAGTTAAATACAATTAGAGTCATGATTGCATTAACTACAAAATACAATTGGAAAATACATCAGTTAGATATTAAATCTACATTTCTGAATGGTGATTTAAAAGAAGAAGTTTATTTGTTTCAGCCTTAAGGATTTATAAAGAAAGGACAATAGGATCTTGTGTGTAAGCTAAAGAAAGATTTATATGGTTTGAAACAAGCACCTAGATCTTGGTATATTAAGATTGATTCATTCTTTGCTCATAAAGGTTTTGTGAAAAGCAAAAATGATCCTAATCTGTATGTCAAAAAGGATGAAAATTTGAATGTAGCTTTGATATATTTATATGTTGATGATTTGATTATAATAGGCAGTGCTTCTCACTTGATTGGAGATATTAAAATTCAGTTATCACAGATGTTTGAAATGAAGGATCTTGGTGAAATACATTATTTTTTAGGTCTGGAAATATGGAGAGAAGGAGGTAAAACAATGGTCACTCAAAGTAAATACACAAGGGAAATACTGGAAAGATTCAATATGAATTAATGCAAGGAAATGTCAACACCTTTAGAATAGAATCTTAAGTTATCTAGTGTTGATGAAACTAAAGAGGAAAATGGTACTCTGTATCACCAGTTGGTGGGAAGTTTGAACTATCTCACTACTACCAAACCATACATAGCATATTCATTCAACATCCTTAGTCAATTCATGGCTAAGCCACTTGAAATCCACTGGGTAGCTGTAAAGAAAGTCCTTCGATATCTGAAAGGAACTGTTAATTTTGGTATTATGTATACTGATAATTGTGATGCTGAGTTGGCAAGTTACTCTGATTCAGATTGGGCCAAAAATCATGATGACAAGAAATCAACTTTTGGATATGCATTCAACATTGGTACAGGGGTCGTGTCATGGAGCAATAAGAAACAACCAACTATTTCTTTATCATCAACATAAGCTGAGTACAAAGCTCTATGCAATGCTACTTGTGAAGTTGTTTGGTTAAGGAGAATTCTTGAAGATGTTGGCAACAAAAAAATGAAGCCAATTTTTCTCAAATGTGACAATCAAAGTTCTATTGAATTGGCACACAACCCAATTTATCATGCTAGAACAAAGCATATTGAAATTCAACACCATTTTGTAAGAGAAAAGATATAGTCAAAGGAAATTGACTTGATCTATTGTAATACCATTGATAATGTGGTTGGCATCTTTACCAAACCTCTTGGAAAGATGAACTTGACGAATGTATAAAATAGTTAGGTGTGGTAGAAAATCCATTTCTCCATTAAGGGGGAGTGTTAGATATTAATGAAGAAATTCCTAAAATAGAATCAATTGTAGCTGACTCTACATTTTCCTCTACGTGTTGTTATCAAATCCATAACTAGCACAGCCACATAATTGTGGTTGATCAACGCCGAAAGGTTGATAAGATGAAAAGAATCCTTAAAAGAATATATTAAATTTTATTATTGATTAACAAATAAACGGTTAAGCTTCATTTATCTGGTGTTAATATTTTAATTTTTGTTAATCACTTACGTGGCAATCAGTTAGCTGTCAAAGTAATTTTTAAATATGATTAGGTAAATGTAAAAAAGTAAACACATAAACGGATGTCTTTATAATAGCTAGGAAGTTAATGATTGAAATCACAACCATTTATTTTGTGTGACTACTAAGAATATTCCAGCCATATTTAATCCTGTCCATAGAAAACTTATTAAGCACTAAACCCCTATTAAATATGTCGTGTACGCCTTTCGACGTAATAATAGGAATCTGTTGCTTGTGTGACCAACCTATAAATGTAAGCGTTTTCTTTATTAATATGACATTTAGTGTGAGTTCTATCTCATTTTAACAGTCATTTATTATTAATTACATGAACATCCGTACACGACATAACCTATAGCCAGTGGATTCGTTGGGCAAGGTTATTATGGTGCCTTACTCATTTTCTAACAACTTGTACATTGAGAATTCAAATAATGGTTCAAAAGAAAGACTTATGATTCTATCGACTACACACTTATAGATGTTTGAGACCGAATTGAAATTAAGGCTAAGGAAAATCTACAATAGGATGGACAATATACCCGCCTCTAGCTAGTATCCAAAGCCAAAATGGTGCGCCTCTGGCTGGTATACAAAGCCACAGTGGTGATTTAAGATTTGGATGGATATTTAGTTTTCACTAGTTGTTTAGACATATTGTGCATTGGTGGCACAATATGTTTGTGTGTAGATACACCATATAACAGACCCCAACAACTGCTAGCACCATGGTTGGGATCCATTAACACATCATGCCAAAACCTAACCGGGGACTTTGAAAATTTTAATCAAAAAACTTTCGAACAGTCTGATGCTTTAACTGTACTAAAAACCAAAGTTATCCCTTAATAATCACATAGATTTACTCGCTCCAAGACATTGCTTCCAATAAACTACAACTTAAGGCAAGGGCTTGGTGCTTTGCAACTCCCCTTGTTTCAGTGTAAAAGACTTGAATTCAATCTATTTCTTCTTCCCTTTGATGAAATTTCAACTTAGTTGGCAAACATAAAGTGAATATCACTGTTTATTGTAGTTGTCACATTAGGTTTCTAATTCCAACACATGTTGTTCATTATATATGCAAAACTTTTCAATATTGATTTTCTTTCTTGACAATATCTCTCATGTTTATTGTAGTTGGCACATTAGGTTTCTAATTCCAACACATGTTGTCCATTATGTATGCAAAACTTTTCAACATTATGTATGCAAAACTTTTCAATATTAATTTTCTTTCTCGACAATATCTCATGTTGTAGTTGGCACATTAAGTTTCTAATTCCAACACATGTTGTCCATTATGTATGCAAAACTTTTCAATACTGATTTTCTTTCTTGACCATATTTCATATTTATTGTAGTTGGCACATTAGGTTTCTAATTCCAACCCATGTTGTATATTATGTATGCAAAACTTTTTAACATTATGTATGCAACACTTTTCAATACTGATTTTCTTTCTTGACAATATCTCATGTTTATTGTAGTTGGCACATTAGGTTTCTAATTCCAACACAGTTGTCCATTATGTATGCAAAACTTTTCAATATGATTTTCTTTCCGAACAATATCTTATGCTTTATTTCAACTATATATATTTTTAAATTAGTCATTACTAAGGATGATAAGCATTTGTGCATAACATATAACAAAGAGATGGTCAATTTGTTAATGCTTGTTTGAATAGCATGTATAATGTGACATGTGTTTAAATTTTAAAGATATATAATTATTTTTAAATATAATAAATAATTTTTATTTTTTTTAAATATATTAAAAATAGTATAAAAATAAAAAAGTTTTTAATAAGTATCTTAAAATTTATGTTTTTTTTAAAGGAAAGTTAGATATAAAATGTGTTACTCACATTTAAAATTATTTAAATTCAATATTGTTTATTAAAATCATTTATGTATTGAATAGTTTAGATTCAATATTGTTTATTGAAATCATTTATGTTGTGAGCAATGGATTTAATTGTTTAGATTCAATATTGTTTATTGAAATCATTTATGTTGTGAGCAATAAGAAGAATATTTTTTGGACTTTTTCTTGAGAAATATACTCAAACACATGGAAATGAGAAGGTTAACTTCACCTCCCAAGTATTGTGTGGTATGTAAATTTACTTACTTTTCTGAGTATACTTGGTCGAAAAATAAACATGTCATGAGGTGACAAATATCATATTCTATTGTATAGTTATTTACATGAGAAATTTTAGGGGTTAGATTTTTCCATTAACACTTTCAATTTTTTTAATGTGAATTTTCAATTTTTTTTTTTCCAAAATCAATTTTGCAAATAAAAAATTTATTTTAAAAATAGTCAATTTTTTCGAAATTATATAAAATCCTTAAAACTTTTAATTTTTTTCAAAAATATGATTAAACGTTAATAATTATGGTTATAAAAATTAACTTAGAATCATCAAATTTTTTACATAGATCCAATTTTCTCATTTTTAATCATAGATCCTAAGAACTTGAAACCAATAATACTATAAAGCTCCAACAATTGCTTCAACTTCATATAAATTTAAATATTGTGGATGGTCACGTAGTTGGTTACAATGCATCCCAACCAACGATGTTAAAGATGGATTTCAATTTTAAGCCAACGAGATCGAGCCTAAAAAAAGATGACCAATATTTAATGTAAGGAAGAACTAGACGAATATTTAATGTAAGGAATAACTAACATTGTTTGGAGGATATTTACAAGATGCAAAAGGAATAATTGGAGAATATTTTCAATGGAAGCGATGTAATAGTTACTTCGATGAGTATCTTAAATGTTATTTATATGTGATGTACAATTTGGGCATTGGAAACTCCCTAACACTTTAATCAAATTCATTTACACTTTTGATATGATAAGTAATATATAGTTTGCTACTTAGTATTCAATGTTGTGGTAGGTGGTATATACACTATTGGATATACTTTGACGTATATATCAAGGTGATTCGATGGTGTATATACCACCCATCGCAACATTGAACACTACGTAGCAAGTTGTTTATTGATTTCTCTTTTGACACTTGTGTGACACCACTAGGTTAGACACTAAGAAAACTATGACCTACTCATAAAATATTTATTTATTATTCATTTTTAAAGGTTTAGTAATATTTCAAATAATTATTTTTTATTAAATTGAATGTAGAGTAACAAGGAATTACGTCGGATGGCTATTTGTTTATTGCTTTTGAAAATTAAGATATATATATATATATATAT
>ML777600.1:1079405-1094068 GCA_009831015.1 Picea engelmannii | reverse complement strand
AGAGAGAGAGAGAGAGAGAGAGAGAGAGAGAGAGAGTATTATATTATATTAAAATACTATAGTTGAGCTAATACTATTATATGAAAAAAATGGTTTCAGAGTTTTACTAGATATAATAAGCGACTTTCTGATGCTATATAAAAGAGTTTATAATAAACTATATAATAAAAATTCTAAGTTTTCTTGCAAGTAGTTTGTTTGACTAAAACACTTAAAATTCAAGGGACATAAAAAAGCATAGTAACTAACCAAATATATGATGAATATTCGCTTCCTCCTTACCAACATTTGAAAGAGGAGAGTTATGCTACTCAATATCCATTGGTTCCTTCAACTAGTGGGCTATTTCATCTTCCCCGAGTTTAGCCTGGGTAGAGTTAACCGATACATTGTTATTTGAGGCCATGGATAAAGAGTCCTTGTGTAGGTTAAGAGCCAAGTTCCGCAACATATTGCATTTTTCTTCTAATATATCAATCCTCTCTTTTTGTTGAATCAATAAATCCATGATGGTTGCTTGTCGAGAGACATAATGGTGTTCGTTCTCATGCACTTTGGTTATCACTGAAAACATAGAACTTTTGTTAGAGTGTATGTATTCCTCATGTCTTCTTGGAGTTCTCCTAAATTCTATAATGTCTCTGATTTCCATGGGTGAAGTCCTTGCAATTTGAACTAGGGAAATGACGTTGAGGTTAGAGAAGGAGTCTTTGACCAACAAAATAGAGAAGGAATTGTTTCTCATGCTCTGAAAATTGAAACATGTAGAGAGACCATAAACCATATATTCCCAATGATATGCCTTGCAAAAGGCAATCCCGCGAAGGATCACGTAGAGTTAGAAAACAATACAAAAACAAAGATAAAACCAAAAATTCCTAAACACCTTACTCAAAATGGATTTAAAACACCTTCACCATAAGCAACCTTTGCCACATTCTTTAATTATTTTCCAATTTGAAATATAATATTCGAAAACTGACAGGTAGCCCAAATACAGAGGTATCGCGTACCAAGAGGTCGATCACCTTCATGTCCATGTCACATTTGCGTTTAATTCCACATCTCAAGCACTCCATTATGCCAAAGAACCGGTGCCGATACATACCAAACATTTAATAAATAGTCGTGATAATGGCTCTCATGCTGGAGAGGCTACGGGTTGTCCTCGATACTCCCATCCCAATGCAATGGAGTTGATGTCTTTGATGTTGGATCATGTAGGGAGTTAATGTTGATTGACATGCCTTACCCATACCAAACCTTAGGGAACATTACAACAAGATCGCCCCCCATTTTTTTCATATTCTCCTAAACGTAGATCAATGGATTTCTTATCCCATAGATCTGCTTCAGAGTCCAATTGTCGCTTCACATGATAGTAAGAGGTTTTGTGAAATATACTTACCTCCTTTTTAGCCTGGGCGATGATTACTACAAACTTGTTATCCCACCAAAATATTTTCTCTAACATTGCTTTAATGAACACCAAGGAATCCCCAATAACCATCAATGATTTGACTTTGGCTTCCTTAGCTATAAGAAAATCACACAAGAGTGCATATACTTATGCTTGATTGATTGAAGCTTGTCCAAGACCCCGAGTAAAAGTAACTACCATTTTTCCTTAGGAATCATAAATAATCCCCTTACACTTGCTACCCCTACAAATATTTATAATTTTTAAATAAATATATTTAATATCATTTTTTTTTTAAATATTTTGAAAAATTAAATTAATATATAATTAAATTGTTTTTATTTTAAATTAAAATAAAATAATAATGATTAATATTCATTAAAACAAAATTTGATTTATCAAATCTAAAATTAATTTACTTTAAAAAACAAAAAATTTAAATTATATAATAACAATAATATTAATTAATAAAAAGGATTACTATTTTTATTAATTTTAGATTTGATAAATTAAATTAATTAATCACAACTTTACAATGTATTTCTCACTATAATAACAATGATACAAGGCGAAGAATGTACTAAATGTGTTCGACACTTTTACAAACTCGTTAAAACAAAAGATTTGTTACAAGGGCAACATTCAAATTCTAAAACCTAGTCCTTTATGGATTAGATTAGTGCGTGGTTAATAAATTTTCAATGACAAATGATATAAGGTTATAACGTTTATTTTTATTATGAAAGTAATTAATAAAAAAATAAAAAACTTTGTAATTTTTATAAATAATTATTTATGTATGTGGTATAATATCAAATCAATAATAAGTGGGGTGATTTGTTTTTTATTATTATTTAAAAGTAAAAGAATTATATTAATATTTCATTTTATTTAATATTAGTATAAAATAATAATAATAATATAATTTTGAATAAGGTGTTGTACAATTTTTTCATAACTTTATAGTGCAGATTAAACCTGAATCTCTCGCAACTTTATGGTGAAAATCAAACTCAAATCTAAATAGGCATGTGCTAATATTGTTTGCGGGAGCCCTAACTCTTGTTTGTGGCAAATATTGGGTAAATACTTTAGTCCTTTGCTAGCTTTGGAGTTGGGGAAATACTTTGCGATGAATATTTCTATGGTGAACTGCTACGATGACTTATATGGTGATTTGCGAGATCCTTAGTAATCATGTGCACACGTTTCAAGTTTCCCACTTTTGTTTAATATATTTTCGCTTTATTTTCAATATAAACAATTCACTATATGTATAAATTTTTCTAGGGGAGATTTAGCAAAGTAATTTTATGAATATATAGAATAATTAGATAAACGGAAAGAAGAGAAAGAAGCCAACTTTCAAATATAGTTAGAGGTAATGTTTGATAATAAATTTAGATGCTTTGAAGACGAGATTCATAAACAATTAGACAATGTCATATTGGGGTTGGAGACTAAGTTGCAAAAAAAATGGAGATTAGATTATAAGAAATAGAGAAACAAAGTCAAGAAAAGAAACAATCAACCCAAGAAAGAGAGATTAGTAATCAAGAAAATCTTAATTTGAGGAACAAGATTAAAGAGCTATAAGAAAAGCTAAACAACAATTTGTCCCTACATACTTTGGAAGGTGTTACCGCTCAAACTTTCACCTAGGAAGAAAAGTCCTAACCTCAATGGAAGAGCCTAGAGGCAACCCTCAGGCAATCCATCCACTATCACCTCGATGACCTTGCTCCACTCTTCAGAGTAAATGAAAAGGGGACTATCCTAGTCTAGGGGAAATCCCTGTGGGGTATTTGTTATATTCTTTGCACATGGTTCAATGGGAGGGGGGCCACAAGGGGGTTGCATGGGGCCCCTAAAGGGGCCTGCCAAGCAGAAAATCATCGGTAGGTTTTTGTTGAGAGGTTTTTATCGAGCAATTTTTCTCGTTATGGTTTTCACCTTTAGTGATTTAATGACACACGGTTTTGTGGTCCATGGTAATGTAATTATGGTTAAGGAACTACAATTGAATTCTATTCCAGGGTTAATGGATTAGGGGGTTTTGCATGATGTGTAATCCTATATATATATTGTATTGTAAACAATGAAAATAATGAATAGAATTAGAGGTGCGGCTTTAAAATAGTTTGTTGGTTTTCCCACTTGAGTTTCCAAGGTAAATCTTTGTGTATATGTGTGATTGCAATTGTTTTTGTTTCTATCTTAAGAATCTGTGTGTGCATCACATTATTGTAAAAGGTTTAAAACTTACAATCCTTATGGTCAAACAAGCTAAATTCATTACAACTATGTGAGTATCTTGTTAGCTTGAATTTCACTTATAAAAATGATTACAAATAACCAATTTTCACAAGTAACCAATTTTCCTTGTATGAGAAAGAATTTATTAAGCACGCAAGTTGATTAACAGTAAGTGCCCCGAATAAATTTTGAACTAAATGATTATCCAACAATGTCCAAGTGAAGTGCTAAGAATGAATTAGGAAAGAGTTGTCATTGTCTTAGTTAAACATGATTTACTCATTACTACAATGAATTATCATGAAATGTTCATAAATGCTTACCCATGGATGCTCAAATGTACTTGTGATGTAGAAAAATTCAATAATGAACCATGAATCAATAATGATAAAACATTCACAATGTGTGCTGTAGAATTAGTGCAATTCTTAGAACACATATGATGCTTAGATCCCAAAAACACATAAAAAGTGTTGTAAGTGAATGATTTAGAGAGGACAAAAGGTACAGGTCATCCATGTGACCATATCAAACTTCTTGTGTACCAAAAACATTTATAAACCATTTACCACATATAAAGTTCTAATAGTTGTTCCAGCTGTAAAAAATAATCATCAACTGAGACACCATGGATTTGCTGTTATGTTATTATGTTCCAGACTCAAGGTATTAATCATTGTTTAGATGGATTATGAGATGTTAATACTTCAAGTTTCTTAAAACAATAGTGTCACCACATAAAATATTACATAGCATAAACAAATATGATCAAATGATTCAATGTTAGGGGAGGTTGCATGTTTAGAGTGCTTATGCTGTGTATTATGATCAAATTCCACACATTAAAAATAGAGCATGAGTGACAACATCTCAAAGCAACTTAGATTTGTAAATCCTCACAATACTAGATTGTGCCAGCAGTGTGCAAGTATGATTATTATGAGGCAATATGAACCAAAGATTTCAGAGTTTAGCACTTGTTATCATATCCTCATAACAAAAGAAATGATTATGCCAAAGTAAACATAGTAATTTCCAGCGAGCAAGAACAAAATTTAGGTGAACTTAGAGTGGTTTCTAGCAGGTCGTTGGGAGACCTTTGACACTGTTGTTTTAGTAGGTGCGATATACTAAAACTTCAAACCAGTGAAACACTGAACGAATTTGGCATCACTCTCATGTAAGCCAATCCTCTCAAACTCTCAAATAGTGAACAATAAATTGATAAATCAACATTTAAAATGTGAGTCGTTTGGTATTTATTGCAGCTCGTTCAAGAACCTTTAGCATTGATTTGATTCTTAGTGCTAATTAGATCAAAAGTGATGCAAAATGTTGTGAAAAAAGAACATCCCAATGTGTATAAAACAGACCTCTGATGGTACGTTTCCAGCAGTTTGTCAATCATATACAAGTTCAAAACCATACGATTCATTGGCATTTAAGAGCATGTTTAATCCAATTGCCATAATTTTGTTAGATCTATCATTCAAGTACATAGTTAAACCATCACATCTATTGAGTTGCAAAGGTCTTTAGTACAATCAACTCTTAAAACATGAAACCCTTAAATCTTTTGACTTATTAAAACATCGATTTGGTTCATTAGGGTGTAAGTGCTATATCTATTATATTATGTGATTGAAAATCATAAGATATAAGCATTAAAAATATATCAAAGAGGTATCGATGTCAACCAACCAAGAGACCTAAAAAAAATCAATTCAAGATTTATAGATGAAAATATACAATTTGCAAATGAAACTAACTTCAATTAACTAGATATGAGAATGAGTAGTCTAATAAACTTAGAGGAAGGAGAAATCTAAATCTAATGAAATAACTCTTTAAAACTCTAGATTGCAAAAATAATTAAGGAAAATAAATTAAATGAATATTTTGTGGTTGAAGAAATCAAATAGAGTAGAATAGTGCCTACCTCACTTGGGGTATGTGATGCAGGAGCATCTTTGGTTCTGGACAATTTGCATCACTCAAAAACATTTCAATTATATACAAGTTAATTTAGAATGAATAAGGATGGCTGCAACTCTACTCGATAACTTGTGTTGTTACTCCTTGTTATAATTGGTAGTGCTGCAACTCGCTGCAACTCCTATGTTGCAACTCCACACTACATGATTCGTGCTGGAATTTTTATGCTGCTACTCAACGTGTTGATTCCAAATTCAGTCCATGTAGCTCATGAATATTAAGTGCTAAATGTAAATCATTGGTGAAGGAAGAGGAAACAAAATTGAATTGGAAAACAGCTGGACAACGAACAATCATGACTATTCATCTTTCCAACGAAAGAGGAAACTAATCAACTAACAGAAACAACATAAAAAGAGGAGGAAGAAAGATGTCAGGGTTGGATTTTGAGCTAGAAGAAAGGAAGGTTTCTCTCAGGTCAATTGGAAACGGCTGAGACAAACACCAAGAACGAAATTGAGAAGAGACAATGTCAGCTACAGAAGAACAACACATTAATAAGCTCTAGTATGGTGAGAAAGATGTATTCCTCGATTCCATTGTAATACAGGGCATTCTGAAATCAATAATTAAAGCAAGGATTCACAACCTGTTTGTGTTCTTGTGGTTGTAATTAAATTCTTCTATTTCAATATTAACAATAGTAAATGAATTGTTTGTTGCGTGTTCAATATGAGTTTCGTTGTGCATTCTAAGGGTGGAGCATAGTCTTGTAGGTGTTAGAATTGCTACAGTTCTCTGAGCTGCATCAAGTGGTATCAGAGCAGGTTTAGGTTCCTGAGTTGTGAGAGTACAATGCATGGAGGTAAGGCCTATGATTGTTGGTTTGGGCAAGGGTTGTAAGACAACTAGTAAGGATGCCACCACAAAGAGCAGAAACAACATGAGGAGGTGCAAGAAATAAGGAACTCGAAGAATTAAGAAGAATAATAGAAGAGTTGGAGAATAGAAGAAACAGAGAAGATGAGTTAGATTCTGAATCTAAGGAAGAGATTGAAGTTGAACAAAATGTTGAGGAAGGAGACCCAACAACGTGTTTGATATCCTTCTTGAGTAACAGAGGTAGTGCAAGGGTTAAAGTTTCGTGCTATGATGGTAGTTTGAAGGGTGAAAATCTTATAGATTGGATAGGAGAGCTCGAAAGATACTTTGAGTATGAGAATGTTCAAGATCCAAATCCTGTAAATTTTTCCATTACGAATTTGAAAGGACATGTTGCACTTTGGTGGGATATGTTGCAAAAAGACAGAGTAGATCACAGGTTAGAGAAGATTACAACTTGGAAGAAGATGGTTAGTAAGATCAAAGATAAATTTTTACCTGTTGACTACCAGCAGAACTTGTGTAAACAAGTACAGAATCTAAGGCAGATAGAGACACATGTGCATGAATATATGGAAGAATTCTTCAAGTTGTCACTCAGGTTAGGGATGAAGGAAGCAGACTTTCAGAGAGTGGCAAGATATGTAAATGGACTTAAGTACCAGATTCAGGATGAGATGAGTACACATTAATTTCGAAATGTATACGAAGCCTACCGGGGTGCTTTGAAGGTGGAGGAAAATATTGACATAAGAATACGATAGAAGTTCCGGGGAAAAGGAACTATAGGCAGAGGCAGAGAAAGTGCTACTAAAGACAATGAGAAGGAGGATGAGGCAACCAAAAGTAAACATGCAAGAGGAGGAAGAAGGATTGGCAGAGGAATAGATTTTGGCTGCGGTAAGTATGTAATTACATGTTATAATTGTGGAGTAGAGGGTCACAAAGCATCAGAATGTCTAGGGAGGCATAACACAACAAGAAGAAATGAATCTAGGATGCAAGTTACCCAAGCAGATGACACAACAGTAGTTGGTGGGAATGTGGAAGTACTCCAGCAAGAACAAGGAGAACACTTGATGTTGAGAATAGTATTACTCAAGCCTGAAACAATGGAAGCAAAAGAAACTGAACAAAGGAAGAGAGTGTTCAAAACTAAATGTAAAATTTGCGATAAGTGTTGTCATCTGGTCATAGATGGTGGGAGTACAAAAGATTTGGTATCCACTAAAGTAATGGGGAAATTGAAGTTGAAATTCATTCCACATCCCAATCTGTACTAAGTTTCATGGTTGCAAAAGGGATAGTAGGTGACTGTGACTGAGCAATGTTTATTGAGTTTCCAGATTGGAAGTTTCAGTTAACAAGTTCTATGCGATGTGATAGAGATGGATGCATGTCATGTATTTATTGGGAGGTCATGGATGTTTGACAAAAAGGTATTCCATGATGGCAGAGATAATTCATATGAATTTTTCAAGGATGGTTAGCGTTATAAGTTGGTACCAATGTTAGAAAAAAATATGGACAGTAACAACAAAAAGGGGATGGACAACAATAAAAACAAAGTTATGAACGATTGTAACAATAAGAATCTGCATGGTAGCAATAGTCAAATCATGTTATTTTATGCTAAGGAGTTTCTAAAAGAGCAGAAACATAGTGGTTGTTGTTTGGCCATAATGCCAAAAAGGATTTAGGAGACATAGAAGAGGGATTTTATATCAACTGAGATTCAACACTTGTTGAAAGAGCTCAAGGAAATTGTAGCAGATGATTTACCAACACGATTATCTCCATTGAGAAGCATATCACACCCGATCGACCTGATACCAGGGTCAAGTTTTCCAAATAAAGTGCCTTATCGAATAACTCCAACAAAGAGTGAAGAGGAAAATAGACAAGTGCAAGAGTTACTTGACAGAGGGTTAATTCAAGAAAGTTTGAGTCCTTGAGCAGTACCAACAGTTTTGACACTGAAAATTAATGGTGAGTGGTGGATGTGTACATATTCACAGGCTATTAATAAAATTACCATTAAGTACACGTTTTCTTTACCGAGAATGGATGATCTCATGGACTGTGTGAGTGATGTTGAGTACTTCACGAAGATTGATTTGAATAGTGGTTATCATCAAATCCAGATAAGGGAAGGTGATGAATGGAAGACAATTTTCAAGAAAAAAGATGGGTTGTTCAAGTGGTTAGTTATGCCCTTCAGTTTAACTAATGCACCTAACATGTTCATTAGGCTAATGAACGGAGTTTTGAAACAATTTTTGGTAAAATTTGTTGTCGTTTATTTAGATGACATTCTAATTTTCAGCAAGAGAAAAGAGGAACATCTGGAGGACATGAAGAAGGTATTACAATGATTGAAAGAGTAGGCATTGTCGATAAATCTGAGGAAGTGTTCATTTTTACAAAAGGCGCTTGTATACTTGGGTTTTGTGGTTTCCGAAGAAGGTTTAAAGATGGATCTTGAGAAGGTAAAAGCAATATTGGATTGGAAGACACCTAAATTCACTTTTGACGTGTGAAGTTTCCATGGAATAACAAGTTTCTATAAGAAATTCATTTGAAATTTCAGTCATATTTGTGCGCCTCTTACTAAATGCATGAAGAAAGACACGTTTCAATGGACAAAAAAAACAAAAAAGTCGTTTGAAGATTTGAAAAGAAAGGTGAAAAAACAAGTCGTATTGGCAGTTCCATTATTCAATAAGGCATTTCAATTAGATTGTGATGCAAGTGGGACAACAATTGGAGAAGTTCTGAGCCAAGAAGGTGGACCGATAGCCTTTTTCAGTGAAAATTTGAATGAAACGAGGAAGAAATACTATGTTTCTGATCAAGAATTTTATGCTATCATCCAGGCTTTGAAAAAGTGGCAACATCACTTTCTTCGAAAGGAGTTTGTTTTTTTAACCGACCACAAGGCATTGCAGTATATTAACAACCAAGTCAAATTGAATCATAAACATTCTAAATGTGTAGAATTTTTACAAAGTTATACATTTGTTTTGAAGCACAAGTCAGGGAAATCAAACAAGGTTAATGATGCATTGAGTTGGAGGACAATATTGCTAAACATCATGTCAGTTGCAGTAGTAAGTTTGGAATGTGTGAAAAGGTTGTATGAAGAGGATGCAGACTTTGCAGCGGATTGGAAAGCATGTAGAGAACCATGGACTATGGAAAGAACACCATTCTTAAAGTACCACATTCAAGAATGCTTCTTGTTTAAGAACCAACAGTTCTGTATTCCACATAGTTCAATACGGTTGAACCTCATTAGAGAGTTACACAGTGGTGGTTTAGGAGGACATTGTGGCATGGAAAAAACAAAATCATTGGTGAAGAACGAAACTTTTGGCCCAACATCAACAAATATGTCAGGAAATTTGTTGAGTGTTGTAGAATTTTTCAATTCCCTAAGGGTAGAAGTCAGAATATAGGACTTCACACTCCATTGTCGGTACCTGAAGGACTGTGGGAATATGTAAGCATGGATTTTACTCTGGGATTACCTAAGACACATAGGAAGTACGATTATGTGATGGTAGTTGTAGATAAGTTTTCAAAAATGGCATATTTTGTAGCATGTAAGAAGACAAGTGATTCTAGTGAAGTGGATGCCTTGTTTTTCAGAGAAGTGGTACAATTACATGGCCTACCAAGGAGTACTACTTCAGAAAGAGACATGAGATTTATTGGTCATTGTTGGAGGACATTTTGTAAAAGTTTGGGTTCTAAGTTTCTATACAGTTCAGCCTATCATCCCCAAACAAATGTGCAGAACAAGGTGGTGAACCAAAGTTTAGGAAACTTATTGAGAATTTTGAGTGGAAAAAATCCTAGTCACTGGGTTTTAGTTTTGGCACAAGATGGATTCACTTACAATGAATCAATGAACATATCTACAAGGAATATCCCATTCCAAATTGTCTATGGTAGTTCACCTAAAGGGGTGGTAGATTTGGTTGATTTACCAGATCTAGGAGATAGAAGGAGTGTTGACGCCAATGATTTTGCAGAAATTATGCATGAATTGCATGAGTAGGTGAATAACGAGTATAAATAGAGGACAAACCTGCAATGAAGACAAAAAATATTTAAAGAAAGTGAGTTAGTCATGACTCACTTGAGAAAGGAACAATTTCCTAGAGGTACCTACAACAAACTTAAGTATAAAAAAATAGGACCGTGCATAATCTTGAAGAAAAATTATGATAATGCTTATAAGATGGAACTTCTGGACAAGTTCGATATATCTCCAACATTCAATGTTGTTGATCTGCATGAGTTCCATGAAGGAGAAAATGATGATGATGAAAGTACCCTGGATGGATGGGAGCAAATACCAGTCAAGCGAGCTGAGGAAGTGGAAAAAATCTTGGCCACAAGGATTGGTAGAAAAACTCACAATAAGGAATATCTAGAATATTTAGTCGAATGAAAAAACTAAGGATATGAGGATCCATTGTGGTGTAACGACCCCAACGTTATGCCAAGCAAGCGACAAACAACAAGTACAATGTTTTTTATCTAAGGAAAATAACCATAAATTAAACATGATGCACAGGTAATCCAAGGTAACTCAACATACATCATCAATATTCAAGCGTGCCAATAATCTTATAACTTTGTCACAACATAATCCATGGTGCAAGGGTAATAATCTAAATCTTAACTAGCGCAATGGATATAATGCCTAATCAATCATATGTCATTCATTAACCCTTCATATACACATCAAGAGTTCAATACACAAGAGATAACGTCTTGATTTCGCAAGGCGCAAGAGAGTACAATTAAAAATCAATCATCCTTCAATAAAATTTAAGGTGCACTAGTATCCAAGTTCTAATTCATCAAACACATCATAAATCATTGGTGAAATAGAAACTGGTTGTTAATCCATCACATAGTACACTTTAATGGTGCGAGTAAAAAGTACAATTTAAAGCCCGCAAGAAGGCTATCATTTAGTACACCCTTCCTTCATTACTTTTCCATCTACGCAAAGACTAAGGTCCACCAAAAATTTATTCAACATTAGATAATTATGCATGCATGAAATCTATCATCTAGAACAAACATTTCATTCTTTATTTTTCCATCTGCGCAATATATAATAAATGCTAAACTTGGTCACTTCTTCTGTCAAGGATTTAGGGACAATGAGAAAGGGGATAATACATACAGAGTAATGTATCAAGCACATAATTTCTATCTAACCTTAAGTATCTTAACTATTCATTTACATGATAGAGATATCCCCTGATCGTAGGTAAGGGGAGCTATGCCTTCAACATGCGAATCCAAAAATTGAAGTGGTGGTTAGACCCCATCATCCTAACTACTATAAGGTTGGGATGTTCATCTCCGCAAATTAAATTTTAGCTTGGTAAACTATAAATATATTCAATTTCAAGTAAATAAATTTTGTGATTCGAAGGGTGAGGTTCATGAAGAATAAAAAGATTATGTGCATAGTGTTCCTAAGCTAGGAATCGACTTCAAGCAAGGGCACAATGAGTGTCATAAAGAATTCAAGTTTTTGTGCAAAAATTCTAACTTAAATTCCTTAGTCAATAATCCTTAAGATTGTTAATACTTCAATTGAGGCCGACGAACAATGGCTACTACCATTTACAACTGGAAATAAGTTAAGGTCACAAAAGTAGCTACACAGATAATTGCACTGAGATATCCCTTAAATAAAGATAAGCACCATGTCCTTTAAATTGCATAAAAATCTCTGGTACACTGAAACCCACCTGCACAGAGATAAAGGGAAACGTAGAGGCGACATCCCGAAAATGGCTGAGCAAATCCTAAGGGACTGCGCCAAGGAAGGAGAGGTGAAGCACGCCCAGTCCTTCACGAATCGCATGGAGACACCCATAATAAGGTTTGGATGACTAAATAAATCGGATTTATAAAAATATTCCATTTGGAAAGTTCTATAAATCACAAATTAAATAAATCTACGAGCTTCAACCACATAAACTGAGGTTCGCACCTTTCATAATTAGAGAAACTCACGGTGGTAAACCTAAGTTCATAATTTCCGAGAATAACTACTCTGAAAAAAAACACTCATCAATGATGCTAGCTAACCCTGCTTTGCCTGTCGAAGAGACTTACGAACACTGGCAATTTTTCCACACACAAATGTAGAAGGTGCAGAATCCAATATTGCATGTCAAAACTCAATTAATCCAGCCCTGAATTCGTGAGAAAAGATAGAAACATATCATATGAAAAGGGCTGAGAATATACATTTGCATTACGAAAATTCAATTACCCCAGTACCTGATTGCAGAGACCGGGATTTTTGAGGTTGCAGTCGAGGTCCCTATCCTATCGATAGTTGAAAAACTTGAACAAAGCAATGCACTCTTGCTGATAGTAAAAGAAATGAGTTGCAGAATTATGATACCCAAATTCGTTGGCAAGTTCCTGAAAGTCATTGAAAGAGAAAGCCTGCATAACGCAGAGATTGAGGGCTGCGATTTGCTGAGGTAAGGGAGGTGATTTGCTGAGGTGTGGACAGTCAATGCAGAGGTTTAATGCAAGAGAAAAATTTCCAGAAGCTGTGGGAATTCGTGCTGTGAACATCAGTGGTAAAATCGTGAGGGTTAAACAAAAGAAAAAAGTTTTCCCAACTCAAAATCGTGAGAGGAAATCGCTACAGGAAAGAGTGAAGGTTTAGACAGAGGAAAGAGTTTCCCAAAATCCAAATCGTGAGAGGAATCACTATAGGAAAATGCCCAAGGGTTATCACAATGATGAATTAAGGCTCAGAATTTGAATTTTCCCAAGGACACCATCACGAAGTGAGTAATACAGGGCTGCCCCAGACCTGTAAGCATTTTGGTCTAGCCTATTCTCAGTAATAACTCTACAACCAATTACAATAATGTAAGCTGCAGGAAAATCCATTAACAATGACCATATTTCCAAACAATGAATGCTCAATTTTCGTACATTGCACTCAACTAAATTAGAAGGAAGGTCAAGTTCCACTAAAACCAACTCAGAAATTCCATGTTAAAAATTACAACATTTATCTCCAGAACAGTGAAGGTGAGATGGTAAGAGGTCCAAGAACCATTCCCTTCAAAAGTAAATTCATAAATCAACCATGGACTAAACGCAAATAAAGGACTAAATAAATTAAATTGTTTCTGATATGCATAACTACTATGGTGACCAAAAACTAGAGACCTGTATATAAATATATCCATGCAGCCATCAATCCTTTTAAGTTCACAATCAGTCAAGGAACACATCAGTCGATTTTAGGATTCCAATTCAGTGCGGAGAAATTTTAAGAGCTAATACATAATGAATCATCTTAAAATGATTACAACTTCAAGGAATTACCGTAACCCAGAAGTTCGCTACCACTTGGTGTTTTCTTGATGTCGATCTTTAACTGGAACCACACGTCTTCCTGTCTCTCTTCTTGCTAACCATAGAGACTTCACCGGTACCTCTCAACCAACGCTAAGGGTACTCTTCTTCCCCCTTAGCCCCACGAGCCACAAAGGGGCCAAGCACACAACCAAAGAATAAGCTAGCACCCAACTCGCCTCGCAAGGTCGAGCTACCACTCCTATCCGAGCTGGGTATCCCAACTCCCACAAGAAAAATCAGTCAAGTAAAACTCCGGCAACATAACTTTACGCCTACCAGTCATGATCCATACTCCTCCTCTGCCATCATTTTTATAGATTTTTCTTAGTGATTAGTTTCCCAAACCCTCTTTAGATTATTTTTATTAAATTTAATTAGGATAAACCTGCTTCGTACACATGTCACCTGATCCCTTAGTTGCACCTAAAAATCAATTTATTAATTAATTAAATTTTCCTTTTTCCCTCACCCACCTAAAAGCATTCCTAAAAACGCTCCTCGATGTCCCTTTATTCCCTTACATTTATTAAATGACTGATGCCTTTCTTAAAACCTAGTTGAGTTCACAATTGGAAACCACTGAGACAACCACTAAGAACGAGTGATCCAGGTGGATATCGGTGGCCACCCACCTTCTCCAACTGGCCCAAAACATGTTTCTGGCAATTTTGGTAATTTACTATTTTTAGCAGTTTTAACTTCCGGGGCCATTTTGAGGCCCTAAACGATGTTTTTTGGGAAA
>ML777600.1:1054016-1067981 GCA_009831015.1 Picea engelmannii | reverse complement strand
TTAGTAATATATCCTCAAGTGATGACTAATGAGTTAGTTAAGATTGCCTAGCCTAGTCACCATGCATGATTTTAGGATCTAGAGAAAATCTCTCTATGAGGTGGCATCACCCATTGTACTATAAATATGTAACATTGGAGTGAATACATTTTCATTGGCTAGTGAGCCTTTTCTGCCATCTTGTTGTTCCTGTCTATATTTTATCAAAATGGCAACAAGTAAAATTACAAATACATTATTGCAAGTACAAATCAACTTGATCAAGTAATCTTACAACAAACATTGTTTGCAAGTTACAATAAATGTTGACTTCAAAGTTGAATTACTCTTCAAATTTGAATGTGTTGTCGATGCTTTTGAGTCTTGTTCTCCTTTGATTATGATGTTGACTTGTTCATTGCTTTAGTATTCTTTGTAGATGCTTGATTTGCATTACTTTTGTTTGAATGCATGTGCATGAGTAACATTGTGCTTGAGATTGTGTGTGTTGCATTAAATGCTAAAATTGTAAGTTTATGTCAAAACTAGACAATAAACAATATAAGCCTCCATGAAAATTTCACCAGAACACACTACACAAGGTGTACTTAAGATCCCCTTATTCAATTTCAGGTGGATCTAGGACACAAGAGCCAAATGAAACATGATTTTATTAATACAAATGTTATATGAAGCTTTCAACTAAGCTTCTTTTCTCCTCATTCTTCAAATTTCTTCATAAATTGATTACCATGCAATGTCTACTAGCAATCTTTTACAAACTTGCGATATCAATTTTGAATTTAAGGCAACATGCCTCAAATTTGCACTAATGGATAAAACCCACTTATAACACGTGATCAAAGGAAAAATAATTTCCCCCTTTATGCCATCCTACACACGTATGGCACATGCATAATGTTATTCAAGTACAATCAATCATAAGTAATTAAACAACTGCAACAATATCAAATTCTCAACAACAATTCTTCATGAAATCTGAACAAAAAATCAAGCTTGTAATCAAAGGAGAACTGGACTCAAATGCATCGACAACACCATCAAATTTGAATATCCATTCAATTTCTAAATCAATGATAATTTGTAGCTTACAAATAGTCCTTTTGTAAGTTTATTTGTCTTTTAAAATTAAATCAAGTTGAATTGAATTGTAATTTTTGGGTGCATTCTCGGTTGAACTCGACACCCACAAATTTCTTGTGTCATTATATTCCCGAGTCTATAGGTTGAGTGGTTAAAACTCAAATAATTAATAAACATCACACTTTGGATTCATTTTCAGTGGTAACCGACAACGTCAACTTCCTGGAAGCAAGTTCAAGCAAACAACTTCAAGTGAGCGTGAAAGTATAAGTGAGTGCCTTCCTATAAACAAATTCAAGCGAGTAATTCAAGTGAGCGAGTTGCAAGCAATCCTTCTTTTGTTGAGTTAAATTGTAATCAAGATCTACCTGCACAAGGAGACCTCCTTTAGTGTTTTGAAATGGTTCAAAATCTAAAATTATTAGAGTTACTGAACACTCTAATAAACACTGGTGAAGACAACACGGTGATATTGAACAAAGAAACTCTTCAATCAGTGCTAACTTGTTTTCAAGTGACACAAGCTAAAGTTAGACTTCTTCAAGCACAATCCCAACTATTGAATGATGAGTTGATAGATCTCAAAAATCAACAACCAATGAAGTATTCTGAACTAGTTTTTGTTTAGAACAACCCTCTCTATGATGATGAAGAAGATGATGATGTTTCTTATCAACAGTCAGTGAAGGAGCAACTCAGTAAGACAACTCCAGATGCAGACAAAGATGAATCTATTCATGAACCTACTTTTCAAGAGTTTTCTTTTGACTTCAGTGAAGAAAACCTTTCAATGTTGCAACAACATGCAGTAAATCAACTTCCACAGATTTCAAAGAAACAGGTTCAAAATGCTATTTCCAAGCCCATCATTAGACCTTGGGAAGAAATCATTTACAACAAGAATAGAACAAGACTTGGATATGACAAGGAATTTACTTTTCATATTCCCGATTATTCCAAACCAATCAAGTTCCATAGTGCTGGATTCCTTCAAGAAGCTTCAACTTCACCTTTTCAAGTTAAACATCAGAATGATAAGTGCAAACATTGTAATCAAGTTGGTCACATGGAGAGTCAGTGTTTTGATCTCCATCCTTGCCAGCATTGTGGCAAGCATAACCATTCTTCAGACAGATGTTCAACACTGAAGAAACCTGCAATATTGAAAATTCACTATGAGTGGATTGATCCTTGGCAATGGAAATCAACAACCAAGCGACTATATAAGTCTTACCGAAGAATTCAATCTCGAGTAAAGACCAATCTTGTAGCACATAAAATTTTTGTACCTCACATAAGTGGTCCCCTTATGGCATAGCTTTTGAGCATGGCCCTCATGGGATGAGATAACATGTGGTTTTTTCTACATGCCCACTTTGTGTTGTACTCAAAATGAAACAAGTATGGTACTCTCTTGAGCATAGAAGGAGGGAGTACAATGATGAAACTCTCATGCACCTTAAGGGGGGGAGTTCAAAATTCCAGTGAAGATGGTTCATGAAACCACTTATGGTCTCTCCTTTCATCTGACAAAGGGGGGAATTGATGATGGAATTGAATATGGTTGTCAGACAGAAAGTTTTGACAAAAACAAACATCAAGTATGCAAAATGGGCATGAAATTTTCCAAATGGGCAACTGCGGTCTGTAGATGACAAACTTTAGCAGAATTATGGTTCAATAAATTTAAGTTGAATCATACATAATTTGGATGTTAATTTTGATTTTGAGACCAATGATGTGGACGTTTGGTTCACATAGATGGTCATTCGACCCAACAGAGGTCAAGAGGATCCTTCTGCATTGTAGCTTGGCATTTGATTGAGTTGTCAGGCATTTTTCAGGGATATGTCAGACTAGAAGTTGAGTCACTTCTCTTGGTTCGCTCTCATCAGATTGAAGTTTACATTAAGTGAAAAAATTGCATGCATCATGGCTCACATGATTATATAGTGAGTTTTTTCTAGAGATAGCAGAATTTGGCAGGATTATGGTTCAATGACTTGCAATTGAATCATACACATTATACATTGGGATGTTGTTGGACACCTAAAAGTGTCAAGATTGGTTAGTGGTTATCCAAAAACCATCAAATACATGGTATCAATTGGTTAGTGGTCATCCCATACCACAGATTCAGATAGCACTTTAGTGATACACTAATAGTAGAGTGGTGATACTACATGTTCACCAATTAGCAGAAGACATCAGATTGTTCTAGCTAAAATATTTGGCAAAATGATCAAATTGTCAAGCAATCAGGGAATGTTCAGATATTGCAGTTGTTCACTTCCATATCTTAGCTCTCTTCTAGTTCATTTCAAATGAACAAGTTCAACGTCCAGATTGATGTTTTTTAGGCAGTTCTTCATTGAGGCTTAGCTTAGGAGTTTCAGTATGAAGACTTGGAATTGATACCCGTTTATTCTTTATTGTTGGTATTATTGATCAGACTTGTGATTGAGGGGGGGATTGTTAGCCTATGGCTTACCTTTACCAATCACTAAGGCTAAATTGTCACCTATATTTGTATTATTCATTTAGGATATTAGTAATATATCCTCAAGTGATGACTAATGAGTTAGTTAAGATTGCCTAGCCTAGTCATCATGCATGATTTTAGGATCTAGAGAAAATCTCTCTATGAGGTGGCATCACCCATTGTACTATAAATATGTAACATTGGAGTGAATACATTTGCATTGGCTAGTGAGCCTTTTCTTCCATCTTGTTGTTCCTGCCTATATTTTATCAATAATGAAATATCTACAACCTTCCTTTCTCAATATTCACATATGGTATGTACCTCTATCATCTAGAACTCTTTTTTCAAAAATAAAACTCTGTTGGAAGTATTCCATATTTTACAAATACATTCCTAATTGAGCCTCAATGTGATGTTACTACAACTTCCCAAAACAATCACATGTGACGGAGACAAGGGTTATGTAATGCACAACTTCACTCTGAATCCATAATAAGATATATATAACAATAATTGATTGTAAAAAATAATGATGATTTTACAAAGATAGGGCATGCCCATATATATTCCCTTTATGGTTTTATGAAGAGTCATGACCTTTTATTACATTAATGTTTAATTTTACTTTTATTTATTATTTTAATGTATTTATATTATATTATTTATTTATTGTGACATTTCCATTCCTTTAAATTTTGCTTTGTCCTCAAAGCAATGATAAGGAAGGATGTAACTGGAGAAAGTGCCCCGACTCCCATGCAACATCTTCTTCCAGTAGATTTTTCCATTTAATCATATATTTCTTGATTACTCGAGAATGCAATCTCTTTTCCCAGGTGGCGATAATGGCTTCAGGCTCTAAAATGATTCTTCCTTCCTCATCCAACATAGGAAGTACAATTTGTGCATTTTGTTGTTGTCCCAAGACTCTCTTTAGGCATGATACATGAAAGACGTTGTGGATACAAATTTTATCTAGTAAATCCAACTGGTAAGCTATGTGACTGATTTTTCTATTTATTTGATATGGTCCATAAACTTTTGGAGCCAATTTATTCTTTCCATGTTGTTTAAGGAATAACTGTTTGTAAGGTTGAAGTCTCACAAGTACCCAGTCTCCTACTTTGAACTCTCTTTCTGTTTGGTTTTGGCCAGCTTTTTGCTTCATTCGGTTCCTTGCAACTGTTAAATTTTCTTTGAGTAACTGGAGGATTTTCTGACTTTCGTCTAAATGGTCTTTTACTGATGCAACTTTTATGTGGTTGGTGGAAAACTCCTTCCATGATGGAGGTTCGTAACCATAAAGAGCTTGGAAAGGTGTCATTTTAGTTGATGTGTGATAAGTGGAATTATACCACCACTCAGCAAGGTGCAACCATTTAAACCATTTATTTTGTTTGTCAGAGATAAAACAACAAAGATAGGTTTCTAAACATTTATTGACAAATTCTGGTTGACCATATGTTTGAGGGTGGTAAGTTGAGCTCATATTGAGAGAGGTTTCGATCTGTTTGCTAAATTCTCTCCAAACATTCCCTTTAAACTTGGCATCTCTATCGCTGATGATAACCTTAGGGAACCCATGTAGTTTGTAAATATTTTTACAGAATATTTCAGCCATTTGTTTTGTTGAATCCATTTTCCTTACTACAATAAAGTGTGCATACTTAGTTAGTTTGTCTACTACTACTAATATTTTATCTTTTTCTTTAGATATAGGTAGTCCTTCAATGAAATCCATTGAAATTTCTTCCCATTTTTGGTTGGGAATGTGTAACGGGTGGAGTAACCCAGGGGTCGATACATTTTCATTCTTGTTCCTTTGACATAGATCACATCCTGCTACATACTTTTGAATATCTGCACTCATCCCTTTCCAAAAAAATGATCTTCGTGTTGATGAATGCAACTATGTGAGACATTCTCCATCTTACAAACCTATGAGGTGTGGATCATTGCAACTATGTGAATTCTTTCTCTCATCTTACAAACCTGAGAGAAATCCCGTAAGAAGGGTACATGGTTTCTGCCTGAGATAGAGCTAGGAATGTAGAGATGACCTCCTCCATTTAGAGAGTGAGAAGAACTCCAGATGATTATCCAGTAGGAAAGATGATCCAATGAGTTGGACATGCCTATGGATGAGCACAAGGTGAATGTGTGAAATCCCAAAGTGTTGGGTGCATCATCACGTGAACATAAATGAAGATGTTGTGTTAGCCTCCTCTGAGTAGTAGAGTTGATGAGAAAACTCCAGATGATTCTCTTGTGTGAGGCAGTGGGAAAGAATATCTGTAGAGTGGATGTACCTATGGATGAGCACATGTGAACGTGTGTAGATTTGGTTCTTCTGTGTAATGCAGTGAGCCAGAGCTATGCCATCCCTATGGATGTGCCCCTAGTGGATGAGCACTAGTGGGTGTATCAGATCCTTTTCTATATGATGTCCAAGAGTCATACCTGCATGTAACCCTAATTGTTATATAAAGGGTACAGGTCGAACCCACCTTAATGTGATTAATAATAAATGTAAAAGATAATTAATATGGTTAATATTAATTATAATAATAATAATAATAATTATTATTATTATGTGACTTAGAGAGGTCGACCCTGTTGAGCCAATAGACTCCTTTGTTGATAGGACAAGTCTAATATAAGTAAGGGATGATTCCCCATTGTGGAATCATATCTTTCTTGTGAGTTTGGAAATTTCAACAAATATATCTACTTGGGAAAAGGTGCACACCTCTCTTGGGTGCTAGTCTTCTAGGGCTTGAGAACCCTCTTATGTGGCAGGTCTTTCTTGGTGGTGAATTTCTTTCTCTTGAAGAATATAGCAAAGGATTTGGATGAGTTTTCTTCCCTTGTTGAGAAGGGTTTCCCATGATACTTCTTGTGTCCTTGTGCATGGTGTTTCTTCTTTTGATCTTGGTTGCTGCAACATTATTGTTTATGGTTAAGTGAAATGTTAAAATGGAATGAACTTCATGATTAATTTAGATTATGAAAAAAAAAACATGGTATTAGATCATAGGTCTTGAAGAAACCATTGCACATGCATCTACCAGTCTCCTCTCTCTTCTGCAAAATCGTACGACCCTCCTAGGGTTTCCAAAAAATCCGTACGACCTTCCTTTATGAGGTGTTTCAGCCCTTAAACACCTTAACGTTGGGGATATTTTTGGCATAGGAGAGTACAGCCTCCTCCAACGCATCTCTAGAGACTCTCAGAGTGACAGTCCGAGCATTCTGAAATTTTGGCCCTAGGGTTTCTAGGGTTTCACTAATTTCTGCAGAAATTTCAGAATTAGAGTTTCTGCAAACTCATTGAAGGAGCTCTTCAGCTCACTAGTGTTCTCGTATCTCTCAAAGGCTTATTGTTGGTAGTCATAAGTCCAATAAAACCTAAAATTTCTAGCCTAGCTGTTAGGTTTTTAGCCTAGTTGACAAGGGTTTGTGAAGAATCTAAAATTATGATGAACAACAAAACTATGATGGAAGATAAGTTTGATGGATCAAGAAACTTCAAAGTTATTGAAAGACAAGACTTCAGAGGAAGACTTATTGTGGTTAATACAAAAGGCTTTACCAGAGACAACTATCAATGAATGGAAGGAAGATGATGTAAGGACAAGGAAGCCAATCACCTACTCAAGCCCTTACTTTGAAGGGCCAAATTCAAAACAACAAATATGACAAAAGGTGACACCGTGACTATCTTCTTCATAAATATATCAGAGGATAGATATCAGCCAAGAGCCATTGGAGAAATCATATCAGCATCCTCAGGTATGCACTTGTATATATTATTTGTATAATTGTCATGAGTGAAATTGCAGGAGGAAGGAACCTTTGTTGAAGTCATGGATCCAGAGGGATATTAGTGCATTCAAAGAAACAACACACTCAAAGTAAAGACTCCAGGCTTGATTGTTGTAATTATCATTCCTCTAACCTATATTTCTAAAAGTTTTCTACATTACAAGTAGGTGTTGTAGCTGTGACAATATTCCTTAAAATGTTTTGATTCTAGAGATGTACTCATTATTCTCCTTTAGGATATACTATTGTGTTGGTTCTTTTTGTTTTCTTGTTATAGATAGGTTAACAAGAAAATAAGATGTGTATCCTTCAGAGGGAGTCATTTGACTCAAAAGGATCCAAAACCATTTGAGAAAGAAGAAGAATAGAACCATCATTGAGACAACCGATGCTACAAAGCATGATCAGAATCCTTCTAGGATTCCATGGGAAGACGCATGCATGAAATAGTATATGTGCAGAACAAGAGTCTTCAACAAACTTTGAAAAACATAACTCCCGAAGAAGTCTTCACCGGAAGGAAGCCTGAGATTGAACACTTTAGTTTATTTGGGTGCCCAATGTATTTTCATGTACCCAAAAAGAAGAAGTCCAAGCTAGATCCTTTAGGAAGAAAGGATACAATGAATCTTCAAAGACATCCCTAGTCAGAGATAGAATGAGACAAGTAGAGACGTTGTCCTTGAAGAAGAGATAATTTTTCAAAGACCCAAAGAATCTCATATGGATATTGACAGTGAGACAATAATTTCTCCCCCTTTAACAATTTAGAGGGAGACAAACATTACTCAAAGTTATCCAGTTTCTCCAGTTGATATGTTCAGAGATATTGCAGTAGGGAATAAAATGCCTACCTAGACTCACTCTGTAAGAGGCAGAGAAACATACAAGCCTCTCAAGGCACATTTTGAGAAATCAAAAGAGATTTTTGAGCTATCCTTCAGTCACGGGCCACTTCATTGATGCTGAGACTCCTTGTCTTAGAGAGGCAATAAGAGAACTGGTATGGAAAGATTCCATAATAGAAGAATAATAGTATATATTAAAAGAATGATGCATAAGATATTATTCAGGGACCAGAAAGGGTAGTTTGTGTTAACTTCTAAGTGGATCTATATGATCAAGCATGAAACTGATGAAAGTGTAAAGAAATACAAAACAAGTTCTATAGCCAGAGGTTTCTCAAAAAAAAATGGAGTTGTCTATGATGAGACACTTGATCCAGTGAACCCGATACACCTCCATCCGTACTACCATCCATGATTTGGAAACTATATAAGATAGATAGATTCTTGATAAGTTTGGATTTCAGCAAGAGTGTTGCAGCTCAGGGATGATTTTAAGGATGGAAATTTTCTTTAAAATCTAAAAACCTTAGCGAATCTTACTAATCCTTCATATGTCAATTATAAATGTTTGGCGATATTTTTGTAAAAATATTCAAATTTATAAGGATTTTATATAGTTTCTATAAACTTTTGGCGATTTTTAAGGTAAAATAATTTTATCCTATAGAATTTCGGCGAATCATTTTTAAAATAATGAATCTCGTTTTTGGAAAAACCATGGAAAATTAGCCCATGAGCGAAATTTAGCCCCTAAAATCATCCAGGTTGTTGCTGATCCAAACCTATATCATTACAATTTTGGTGACGAGAGTCTGATCCTGATGACTTATTCAGAAATCATTGAGTATGATGCACTACTTCTTGGGACAATAAGTATGACATATGACTGATAAGATTTTCCTGAAGTCAAGGAAAATATTCAGTGAAAATATTAAAGAAGTTCAATATGACAGAATGAAAAATCCACCGTGATGGATTTAAAGAAGAAGATTGATGATGATTCAGATGAGACTAATCCACAACTGATTGGATCACTAATGTATATGGTCAAAACCAGACTTGATTCATGCCATGTAGTGAATGTGCTTAGTCATTTCATGAGTCAACTGAGATAGACTCACTAGACAACATTAAAACATGTATCGAGATATATACGAGGCACAATTGGATATGGCCTAAGATATGCCTCTAGTATAAACTTGAGTTTGCAGGATATGTCGATTCAGATTGAGAAGAAAGTACAGTGAACTGGAAAAGCACATCCGTCTGATGTTCTGTCGTGAATTTTTCCATGGTTTCCTAATGTAGCAGGAAACAAAACTCTGTAGCCTTGAGTACCACAAAGGAAGAGTATATAAGCATTAAGTGTGCGAAGCAATGTGGCTTCACAAGCTTCTGACAGATTTACATAACCATGAGATGGATCCTATGATGATAACCAAGAGCCATGAGTAAATATCCTTGAGAACCCAGTGTTTCTTGATGGATCAAAATACGATGAGATGAAATATCCTTATTTCAGAGATATGATGTAGAGGAAAATTGTACACATGCAATACCTTCCTACACATGAGAAGATTGCAGATATCTTTACCAAATTAACTTCGTGAAGAATGGGTCCCTAGTTGAGAGGGAGTCTCGATAACTCCAGCCAAGATAAAATTCAAAATACATCCATGTGAGACTTGGCATGATAAAGAATGCCTCCCTAGCTGAGAGGGAGTGTTGATGAATGCAACTATGTGAGCCATTCTCTACCTTACAAACCTGTGAGGTGTGGATCATTGCAGCTATGTGAAGTCTTTCTCTCAGCTTACAAACCTAAGAGAAATACCCTAAGAAGGGTATGTGGTTTCTGCCTAAGACAGAGCTAGGAACATAAAGATGACCTCCTCCATTCAAAGAGTGATAAGAACTCCATATGATTATCCAGTGGGAAAGGTGATCTGATGAGTTGGACATGCCTATGGCTGAGCACAAGGTGAATGTGTGAAATCCCAAAGTGTTGGGTGCATCATCATGTGAACAGAAATGAAGATGATGTGTTATCCTCCTCTGAGAAGCAGAGTTGACGAGAAAAATACAGATGATTCTCCTATGTGAGGCAGTGGGAAAGAAGATATGTAGAGTGGATGTGCCCGTGGATGAGCACAGGTGAACATGTGTAGATTTGGTTCTTCTATGTAATGAAGTGAGCTAGAGCTATGACATCCCTACGGATGCACCCCTAGTGGATGAGGACTAGTGGGTGTATCAGATCCTTTTCTATATGTTGTTTAAGAGTCAGACCTTCCTGTAACCCTAATTTTTATGTAAAGGGTACATGTCGGCCCCACCTTAATGTGATTAATAATAAATGTAAAAGATAATTAATATGGTTAATATTAATAATAATAATAATAATAATAATAATAATAATAATTATTATTATTATTATTATGTGACTTAGAGAGGTCATCCCTGTTGAGCCAATAGACTCCTTTGTTGATAGGACAAGTCTAATATAAGTAAGGGATGATTCCCCATTGTGGAATCAGATCTTTCTTATGAGTTTCAAAATTCCAACAAATACATCTACTTGGGAAAAGGTGCGCACCTCTCTTGGGCGCTAGTGTTCTAGGGCTTGAGCACCCTCTTGTGTGCTAGGTATTTCTTGGTGGTGAAGGTCTTTCTCTTGAAGAATATAACAAAGGATTTGGCTGGGTTTTCTTCCCTTGTTGAGAAGGGCTTCCCAGGATACTTCTTGTGTTCTTGTGCATGGTGTTTCTTCTCATGATCTTCGTTGCTACAACATTATTGTTTATGGTTAAGTGAAATGCTAAAATGGAATGAACGTCATGCTTAACCTAGCTTATGAAAAATCAACACTTCGTGCATTATAGTATGTTTTGAAAAATCCTACATGACCTGTAGCTAGGAAATCATGAGATTCTTGAAGAACCTTGGCTTTAAATCTTGAGTTGGTATTTAAGTAGATTCTCCCTTTATACCATAAGATGTCGTTTTTCCATTCAAACTTAGGATATTGATTTAAATGATTGATTATAGAGAAAGTCTCCGGGTTTTTTGCATACTCAGTTCGGATTTCATCCAACCATTCTGGAATGGATATTGATATTGAAAAAACTTGTGTTTCTTCATATTTTTGTGATTCAACCGCGACATTGTCTTTTCCTCTTTTATGTAAAATTTCCATATCAAACGTGGCAATTTTCTCTATCCACTTTTGTTGTTTGGTTGACAATGTTTTTTGTTGTAACAAGTACTGGAGACTGTTATGATCTGTGCGTATCAAGAACTTACTTCCCAATAGATATTGGCATCATTTTGTTAATTCATGCATGATGATAAGCATTTCCTTGTTGTAAGTGGATTGTAAGCATTCTATTTGATTTAATTTCCTGCTCTCCAAAGCTATTGGGTGCCCATGTTGCATTAATATTGCCCCAATTCCAAAAAATGACACGTCACACTCGATGATGAAAGGTTTGGAGAAGTCAGGTGTTTCTAATACTAGGGTTGTGGACATAATGTTTTTTAAGTTTTCAAAACATTTTTGTGCTTCCACATTCCATTGGAAAGAGTTTTTCATAATGAGATCTGTTAGAGGGGCGGTTAAATGAGCATAATTCTTGATGAATCTTCGATAGTATCCTGGCAATCCTAGAAATCCTCGTAACTTGGATATGTTTTTGGGTTTAGGACATTTTGTGATTGCCCTAATTTTCTTGGGGTCTACCTTGACTCCTTTTTTGGATATGATGTGACCAAGGTACTCTACTTCCTCCTTGCCAAATGTACATTTTGACATTTTGGCATAGAATTGATTTTCCTCCAGAAGAGATAACACTTGTCCCAAATGTTTCATATGATCCTCCCATGTTTTACTATACACTAAGATATCATTGAATAAAACTAAGACATGTTTTCATAAGTATGGGTGAAATAATTCATTCATTGTCGCTTGGAAAGTGGCGGGGGAATTAGTTATCCCAAAAGGAATCACCTTGAATTCATTGTGTCTTTTGTGTGTCTGGAAATAAGTCTTGGATACATCTTCTAGTTTGAGTCTAATCTGATAGTACCCAGATCTTAAATCAAGTTTTGAAAAATATCTTTCTCCGTGAAGTTCATCCAACATTTCATCAATAAACAGGATGATAATTTTATTTTTAATTGTTATTTTGTTTATCCCTCGATAATCTATGTATAATCTGAAAGATCCATCTTTCTTTCGAACTAACACTACTGGAGCTGCATATGGACTTCTGATTTTCGTGATGACACCACATTTTAATAGGTCTTGGACTAATATTTCTATCTCAATTTTGTGGTGATGAGGTTATTTGTATGGTCTAACCTTGACTAGGCTTGATTTTGGTTTAACTTCAATTATATGTTCAATTAGATCTTGGACGTCTGATGTTCGGGAGTCATCCTATTTTGATTCTTTTATTTCTGTGTTGTGGTATTGGATGAAGTATGTGGTTGCTCCTTTTCGGATCATTGTTTTCATTTGTTGTGACGACACAACCTGTGTTTGTGGAGGTTGAAAACCATTTAATTTATAATTTTTCCCTTGCCACTTGAATTGGATGAAATGTTCCCGATGATTGACTGAGTTTGTGCCCAAGGTTTGTAACCATTGGACTCCTAAAACCACATCTAATCTTCCCATAGGGACGATGTAAAGTTTTGATTCCAAATTGAAATCTTGGATTTGGAGTTTTACCTTATGACATTTTTCGACATTTCCAATTTTTTTGCCGTCTGCAACCATTACTTTTATATCTGGAACTGGATATACAAATAATTTGAGTTTCCTTGAAATCTTGATATCAAGGAAATTGTGAGTACTTCCAGTGTCGATTAGTACAGTGACATTATCATTTTTATATGTCCTTTTAATTTGAGATTTTATGGTTGGGTAATGCCTGTGATGGCTACAAGCGATATTCTTGGTGTGTTGTCTTCTATGAGTTATGAAGTGTCATTTTGGAAAATTTTCATTTCTTCATTTATTGATTCTGCTGAGTTTGATTCGTCATCTTTTTCTGCTTCACAAGTGTACATTTTTTTTGAGTGATATTCAATCTAGAACCTATGTCTTGGGTCCCATTTCTCTCCACATTGTTTATATTTTCCTTCTTTTATCCTTTGGTACTCTAAACTTCTTCTTCTGTATTCAGTTATATTGGGTGGTATGTATTTGGAATTTCTTGTGGTCTGCGGTACACTCCTTCTTGAGTAAACTTTGTTGAATCTTGATTGGCCTTCTAGTTTTTGTTCTGCAACTTTTGCTTTGTGTATTGTTATTTATATCGTAGTAACATCATGCAATATTAACTCATCTTGGATATGTGGTTTGAGACCACCTATGTAATACTGGAGTAATTTATCATCAAATAGTACAAATACTCGGGTGGCGAGAGCTTCCCATTGATGCGTAAATTCATCTATGTTGTCTATTTGTTGTAATCTGGTGAGTTTTGAAAGAAATTATTTTTTCGAGATTCCCTGGAATCTTTTAAAAAAATCACTTTTGAAAGAATTCCAATTATATGAATGAATTCTTCCTTTCTGTTAAGCCCTGATATTGGCTCATTACCCCTTAATTGGGGCATATTAGATTAGTAATGATATTTTATTTATGTCGGCTTTAGGCCATTAGTTGTAATTTAGATTAGTAATGTTATTTTAATTATGTCGGCTTTAGGCCATTAT
>ML777600.1:1004682-1049699 GCA_009831015.1 Picea engelmannii | reverse complement strand
TTTGAATCATCTTGTACTTGAACATTTAAGTGGGGTAAAAGGAGGTTGCCCCCTCGAAGAGGCTTATTATCTGAAATTATCTTTTTTTCAAGGCGTTGAGTACTTTTCCTGAGGTTTTTCTATGCTATATTGATGTTTGGTTCCTAACACTTTCCACCATAGATGCCAATTGTATGCAGTGCCTTCGAGGTACATGGATGCATATTTGATCTTTTCTTCATCAGTTGTAATATTATATATATGGAAATATTCTTCAGTTTTGTTAAACCAAGCCACACATTGGTTATCGTCGCCATTGTATTTTGATAGTTCAATTTTGGCTTTGGGAGGATAAATTATTAAGGGTTTTTGTTGTGATATAGGTTGGGAATTTGAATTGTAGGGAGGTGGTGGTGGTGGGGGTGATGTGTTAGATGTGCCCGAGTCACTTGGTTCTGGTTGGGTGGCTTGTTGGTGTCCTAGGCTTTTTATTAAATTTAAAATCTCATTAAGATTTTTTTCCTAATGTTGTCTCATCACAACAAGACTTTGTTGCAAATCGTCATTTATTTCTCGTTTAAATTTTCCCAAACCTTGTTGTAGGTTAACCTCGAGTTCTTGAAAAATATCGTCTTTAAGATCTTGTTTTAGGTTATCCATGCTTTTTTGTAATTCGATTTTGACTTCCGTTGAAATTTTTTATTTAAGATTATGGGTCAACTCTTGTTTGAGTGCCTCATTGTTGAGCCTTATTTCTTCTAGTAACTCATCGTGAGTTTTTTTTATTGTCTTTTCGAGTGATTTCCTAATGCTTTTACATTCCTGGTTTATTTTTTCCAATTGAGTTTTTAATTCTGACATCCTTTTGGTGTTTGGGGGTGAATATTTTTTTGTAATTTTGACGTTTATTGGAACAGAATAGATATAAATATAATATAATATAATATAATTAATGGGTGTAATGGAGGAAAAAATTGTGGGCAAAAATCGTGGGAATTTGGAAGAGAAAAAATTGTGGAGGGAAAAAGAGATTGAAGGATAGAGCGGGGACTGGTGGATGCATGGGAAGGTGAGTGGAATGGAGAAGGGACAAGGGGCGCGGATGAGGGTGAGTGAGGTGCGAGCACATGGATGAGTGGCTGGGGTGGGCGTGGGAATGGCGAAGGGACAAGGGACATGGATGAGGGCGAGTGAGGTGTGAGCATAGGACTGAGTGGTTGGGGCAGGTGTGGGAATAAAGCATGAGAGAGGTGGGCATGTGGGAGTGGAGGGAGGTTGGTGTGTGGGAGTGGAGAATGGGGAGTGGAGGGTAAGGAGTAGAGAATGGGGAGGGTTACGTGAGGGTGCAGGCGAGTGGAGAAGGGGTGGGAACAGGTCATGGGGGAGTCGGGAGAGGCCACGAGGGAGTGGGGGAGTGTTTACATAATGGGGTTTGTGGGGTGAGGGAAAAAACATGGTGTGGGGAATGATTGTGATACGTAGGAGTGACGAGCTATGATACCAATGTGAAGGATACAAGGGTTTCATAATGCAAAGCTTCACTCTGATCCATAATAAGATATATATAATAATAATTGATTGTAAAAAATAATAATGATTTTACAAAGATATGGCCTGCCCATATATATGCCCTTTATGGTTTTATGAAGAGTCATGACCTTTTATTACATTAATATTTGATTTCACTTTTATTTATTATTTTAATTTCTTTGTATTATATTATTTATTTATTGTGACAATTATACACAATAAACATCTACAATAGTCATTAATCTCATAGCTCTTCTTTACATGCTAGTATCTTATGTACCCTTGATAAATATTCTCTTGTGATATAGGATATTTAGATCTAATATGAAAGAAACCTTATGAATATTTATGCATGTCACCATTTATTGTCTTCATACAATATTCAACCACAATAAATAGGTCATTGTCTAGCTCTTATGTTGTAATCTAAATTACACTAGTTATTTACAAGAAACATTCTATATGCATTCTTATTCAAGACATTGACTCCTTACTTCCTTTAATATGATTGAATCATGAAATTAAATTTGTAACAGACCCTAGAAATATTCATCCATGTAATTTTACCATATTTTTAATGAAACTTTCCATAACACTCTCTCCTTGAGTGTTCCCTAATCATCCATAACACCACCTTGTTATTAAAAAATCAACCCTTTTTTTTGTTTCCTTTCTTTTGCAACTCCAATTGTGCCTCCACATAACTGCACATACACCATAATGAAATATATACAACCTTTCTCAATATTCACATCTAGAACTCTTTTTTCAAAAATAAAACTTCGTTGGAAGTCTTCCATATTTTACAAATACATTGCTCACTGAGCCTCAATGCCATGTTACTACAACTTCCTAAAACAACCACAAGCATATATTGAAAAATTAAAATTTCTACCATGTTCTCCTATGTATTACCTTTCCAATGGATATACTCATGCCTCAATTTGAGTTCTAAGCTAAAAGTTACGGCTTTTTGAATTTGTAATTTCTACCCAATTTTTGCACTTCTTCCACCTATAGAATAAAATATAGCAATAACAAAGAAAACTTTTCTATGGGGTATATATAATAATTACAATTGTGAGTACACAAAAATTTTCATATTGGTAAGCTAATTCTCTTGTCATTTTCTGCATCAATATGGAATTGCCAACTTTTCCCTTTTTACACTTTCTCCAGACTTACAATTTTTAGCCAAAATGCCTATCTCTCAAACAGAGTAAAAGTGGGAAATCTTCAGTAACACAAAGTTGTCTATATTGTTGAGGGCATAAAATGTTGATTATGAAAAAAAATCTATTTTGGTGATCTTGGGTTTCTTTTCCTCCTTTGAAGATCCCAAAAATTACCAAAAAGTCTCCTAGAATAGTGGATTTTGGCTTGTTTTTTCATCTCCATTCCAACGCCTTTGTAATTTGGAAAAATGATCTACTATATTTATTTTTGTATTTTCCCCTAACTCACTATAAAAATGTCATCATAAATAGGGCCTCTCTCAAGGAGTACCACCATGCTCTTCAAAAGCCACTAATCAACAATTTCTAGAAATCTGGATTAGAATCAACTGGTGAACCTCACTAGCACTTTTATGGTCCTCCTCATTGTATACCTTCCCCTATATTTTCATGGATTGTTTTTTTACTATTATTTCCAAAATAATATGTGGCTAAGGGTCTATGCAATCCTTTGACACCACCATGTCATCCTCCTTTCCACCTTTACTTGCCATGTCGTCCTCTGTGGCTCCCTTTGCGTCTTTCCTCTTACTTTATAACTTTATTTATTTTTATTTTATTTTATTGTGGGCCACTTCATACCTAGTTGTCCTTTTTCTACCACTTGGAATGATATAGACCATGGATGAGATAGGGGGTCCTTCTATATGTTGATGTACTCCACCTTGTGAAATCTCCTTGACCAATGTAATCAGTGGGGGTCACATATACAACTACCACTACTCGCACACATGTTTCTCTGCATATACCTTAGACCAATGGTTGATATTTGTTAAAGGCATATAAGTTTCTCATGGTTTAAAACGTGCTCGACCTCCCATAACCACTTATTCCCCTCGTACCACCTGGAAAACATGCGTCACCCTAATGACAATTACAGGTGCTTGGGAAGCTTTGCAAACCACCTTTGTCAATATGGCCTCCCACCACCATAGAACTTACCTCTCATCTCCCACCTATGCACCCTCACTCCACCTAGTAGAACCCCGATGCCTCGATGTCAATGATATGGGTCCATATCACCAATATGGAGCCAGATCACTACTACAGGTCCACACCATAATTTCAACATATTTTAGAAAATTCAAACACACACACACACACACACACATAATGGAAATTTTATGTTGGCATAAATTTTTTAGGCTTAGCCTCTGCAACTCATCTGCTCTATTATACCTTCATTATTCTATTTAATTCGACCCTTGGCCTATCAATTTGACATTTGTGCCAATTTC
The DNA here is from genome assembly GCA_009831015.1 of Picea engelmannii. NCBI lineage: Eukaryota > Viridiplantae > Streptophyta > Pinopsida > Pinales > Pinaceae > Picea > Picea engelmannii. The sequence goes on along the minus strand of ML777600.1, from coordinate 1,045,717 downwards.
CCTCTAGATTTCATCCATAATTGGGGATTTTCTCCCAATTTCAAAATTCCCCCATTTTTCACATAAACCCCACTATGTAACCATGAATTATCAAATTCATGCCTCTATAATACTTCGATATTGTAATATAAACTCCGCCTTACACAAAATCTACAACTTCAAGCTTCAACATTATTTTTTTCCCTAATCATCCTCGCTGAATTCTGTCAAACACGTAGCCTACAACTTGTAATTTCTTCCTTTGCATGTTGGTTGTTGGACCATATAACTTAGTGTTGTAACCAAAATCTCTAGTTTATGGCCCATATAATTCCAATGTTGGAACCAATATCTTTGATACCACTTTGTAACATATCTAGCCACCCCTGTACATTGTTGGGGAAGTGGGTTACTTCAAATTTCCTTCCATCTCACTTAATACTTTACTCTAATACCTTTCTATCACATGACAATTCTTCTAGCTAGGCTGAGATTCAAATTACATAGATATAATACCATAATTTTCCTCATTTCTTTGTTACTAGTTTAATTAATGCATGCAAACATACAATGCAAGCTCATACATGCAAACATAACAACATTCCATTCACCACATTAACAACATTAATCCAATATTATAACACATAAATCATATACACTTATATTTTGGAAATAAATCACCAACTGACTTGTAGATGAAGAACATTCCACCCAACCGTAGGCTCACTATTGTCTGTCACCTTTCTGCAACAAGGCCACCCCCAAGCTAAGGCCATAATTCCATAAGGTATGAAACACCTATGGTTGGATCTGATCCTCTTACATAGCCCAATTTCCTAGAATATCATAGTTTGTTAACTCCTACAACAATTCCAATCCACGACTCTCTTTCCCCTTCAACCTACACAACCGAAGGAATGGGATCCCCTTATTTTCCACATAGTCCCTCGGGCTATCCCACTTCCCTCCAAGGATCCATCATAGGTCATCTAGGAAATCTTTCTATTTGGTACTCCAAGAATTCTCATCTATAATGGAGTCACTCAATCTCCACCATGTCCCTTACACATGGTCATGAGTTCCACCTTGTTTCATTGCAACAATTCCTATATTTTATCATAGCCATAAGTATTCATAATTACATGGCATCCCTTTCCCACAATTTCCCATGTTGTCATAGAATGACAACTTAGGCTCTAAGATGATTTTTTCCAAGGAAGAATGACGATAACTCTCTAAGAATGATGGTCTATATTTGAATTATATTAACTAACCATGTGGCTTCCTAAGAAGCCCACATATATCACTTGTACACTAATCCCAAGGCTCAAAAGACTTAGGATAAAATAAGGTATTAGACTTAGGCTTATGATTAAATATTAATGTTTTTGTTTAGCCCCTTTTGAGTCCCCTAAGCCCCCTTTCTTTCCTCTCTTATGGAACCATATCCCCCTACTTATTTTTTCCCTCTCCATTTGTAGTTGACGATGCATTTTTGTTATTAACTTTCAATGTACATTATTTACATTTACAATTTTCAACTCTTGGCCACATTGTTCAACTCTAATCCTTTTATCATGTATACATTTACATTTATATTATGGGGATCCAACTGGGGTATTACAACTGTTATATATTTCATACAAGCACACAATTCTTAGTATTCCTAAGATAAAGTATTTGATGATGATGGGAGAATATCACCTAACAATCTACAAGAAAAAATAAATGCATGTACTAAATAATGGATATTGCATCCTAGATATTACAATCACAGAAAATTGAAGAAAACTTATGTTTATATAAAGAACCATATTGCATACCTTAAGGTCTATGTCATACCCATGTTTGAAATATTGTTCAATACCTTCAAGTTTGATAACAACAAAATAGTAGAGAGAATACTTGTTTTTAAGTCTTTGTATAGGATTGTTTTGCCTTATCATTTTGAGGTACATCATGAATATCATAATAGATTTCATCCACGGGTACGTCCTCATACATGGCATCAAAGGTGTCATGGATCATTTATCCCTTCATTCACAATAATATCAATATCATGTTATTCCATAGGATTAGCGTTAACTCCATCACCCTCACCATTGCAAATTCAAATTGCAATACGATTAGGAATTTCAAGCATATGCACCTTTTTCTTTGTAATTACAAACAACTTTTTATAATTGGTATCAAAATATTAAAACATTTGGAACTTAAAAAAAATGAAGAAACACATGTTTCCTCTATCTGACTAAGGGGAAATATTAGGTTTCCCCTTCCTTGCGCCCATATTCTAAGAAATGTTTTCTAGACATTTACCTATTAATTCTTGTTCTTCGTAAGCACTTTCATTTCATACAAGGGAAACAAAATTTTCCATCACCAATATCCAGAATTTTGGGATCATTCCTAGATTGTTTTTTACAATTTATTATATGCACATCATTAACGAATTCATCAAGTTCAATATCCATAGTGAGGTCCAAGGCTTCTTTGATTATTTAGTCCATATAAGCCACCTAATCACATCTAGCACCCAATTTAGTGTTATTTGACATTATTTCATATTTCAACAAAATTAGGCATTAATACAATAAGCATACATTCAACTAATTTCAGATATATAAAAGTCAAATGGTATTTACAAATTTTATCCAAAAAAAATGATTATGGAGAGAATAATGAGTTGAACAATGTAATAAAAGTACCAAAATTTACCACTCTTTAAATGTCACTTAATCCCAACTCTTTAGATGAAAAAATAGTATCTTTCTCATGGTTTTTTTAATGCATAAAAATATCTATTATAAATGTCAATAGTATAAAATACTTGTTTGTTTTCATCTCAAGGTAAAAACAATTCCCAGCAACATTGATTAATCGATGTGAGGTCGCTCTAATAAAATTTGAATTGGTCAAATTTTTTTGTACACAAGATATGTTGATTAATCTATGTCTCCAATGTCAATTATCAACGATATGAAGATGATTTTGAAAAGAGATGTTTATTGGGGGAAAGACAAGAAAAAGAGAAAAACAAATCTTGAAATATCATTGTTTTTAATGCTAAAATAAAAATTTTTCTTCAAATGTCAGTCCCAATGTTAGATTTCGACCTCATAAGTATTAGTATATGGAACTCACCTAAGTGCTAGACATCCTAGAGATATCCTGCATCTAATCCAATGTGAAGGGGACTCCAAGAAGATAATCCATCAAATCATAGAAATGATTTAGAGGAATTGTATCATCATTGGGAGGGTCACCTATGAATACAACACAGGGGCCATGTGGTATCCCTTCACAATAGTTTGTACCATGGTATAGGTACCCACGATATATGAATTTCAAATTCCAATCTTCATAGGCCATATCCCCATAATATTAATCAAGTAAACCTCCCAAGAAGGACCAAAATTAAATAAAATGCATGCACAAGTGAAATACTTAAAATGTAATGGAACTAAACAAATATGGATTGATATAAATTCATGGTACATAAATTCCCATGACCATATTTAAGCATAATCAAACACAACATGCAAAATACATAGCTTTCCATAACATAAAAATAACATTAATTAGCATATTCAAAAGAAACAATAGAACACTTTTATTTTAACAAAAAGAAGTCTAAGAAATTGGATAGCTATGAGCAATATTCCACCCAATCATAGGTATCTAATGTATATCATCCCAAATTTAGGCTATGGGAGTGCTAGAGTCAAGGAACCAAGTTGTAGGATTCTATCTATCTCAACCTAACCCGACTACTCTCATTCTCAACCAATATACTCATTATAGAGCACTCTAGACATCTCATCCAACCATAAAGTAACCATGGAACCCTCTTCCACTACCTCACACAACATGAGGATTATCTTTCCCTTCTCATCTCAATAATCCCTTGATATATTCTTCTTTCCAATTCTCTTTAGTCTGGAGAGAAAATACCAATCTATTGTATGCTTTCTAGGAGTTTCCTAGAGGAACACTTGGCTCTCATGCACCCTAAGAGAAACAAATTCAGAGTGGGGGATGAATTTCTAACTTAACAAGTCTCCATCCACATATATAGCTATATATATTCCACCCAAGGTATACAATTTTCTCTTCACAATGACTATTTTAGTTAATTTCCATATTTTTTCATGGTTAACAATAAAGCACACGTCATGAGAAGTCTAGAGCATGAATGTGAGAATAATGGAATGAATGCTAGTGTTAATTAGTGAATGAAAATGATAGAATCAAGGGAAATTATATCAAACCTTACTTCTAACAGGAGGAATATAGGACTCTTACACTTCCCCATGATGATTTTACTCAACCCATGCTTCCATAACTATAGCAAATTACTTCCCCATCAAACTCTTGCATGCATTTAATGATTGGTTTTATAATTCAATGGATATGTATGGATTGATTTAAGAAACATGGTGGAATATAAATAAAATATAAATCTCAAACAAGGCAATAAATGATTTGAATTCCCATAGGTATCATTCCCTCTTCCCCCCAGGTGGAATCATATTCCTTCTCATGCTCTTCATAGCCCTCTTGGACTATTATATATTAAATTCCAATGCTAATATCTACATAGCTTGAGTTCATCATGTAAATACTACCATGTGTTCCATATAAGTATATTTATATAATATATTCCTAGCCATTCACTAGTCAAGCCTTGACCATAAGATTTTCACTAGGAATCCATACTAGCATTATTACAACATTTACACATGGGGTTATTTATTTAAGCTTGCATATCTTAACTCCCATAATTATAAAATCTCATTTACAATGTATACATAATCTAATCCATTACATTCCAGGGATCAAAATTATGGAATTACATTCCCCTCCCCCTTGAAATAACATCATTTTCAATGTTGCTTGATATAAGTTAAAAAAAAATGGTATGCCTCCCTTATGGAATCCTCCAACTCTCATGTATCCTCATTGAACCATAGTTATTCCATTACAACTTTACCTATATGATTTCTTCATTCTTGAGGAATGTTAGTTTCTTATCAAGCATGCATAATGGCTCTATTTGGAATTCACCCCCTTCTTCCACCCGGATCACTACCCAATCACATGGTTAGGATCATGTACATATTTATTAAGAAAATAAACAAAAAAAAACATTGTGATATTTAGTGTTAGTAGGAAATCCAAGTCTATATGAAGTTATTCCTATCCTATCAAGACTTCAAATGTCCCACACTATCTAAGTGCCAAGTTGGGACAAATTCCAATATTTAAGGAACTCTTCCTTGCCTTCACTTGGAGGAAGATGTGATACCAACATGGAATTATCTATGCATTTTATTCGTTCTACATAAATTTTCTTTTCTTAGGATACATTCGAATTCTACCCAATTTTAATAATTTCTTGCTCCATTTACTAAATCATTTATGGATTAAGAACAATTATATTTATTAGATTATCCCAACTCACCAGTGTTCTTCATCAACTACCCCCATCGGGGCCCACAAACCTTTTGGCGTTTCATCTCCCGGGGTGAGGGTTTTGGATGTTTATGGTTTTGTCATTTATGATTTATGTTAAAAAGGCCTTTAGAGCCTCATTGTAATTATGTTCTTTCAAATTCACGTAGCCATCACATCTCTTCTCAAAGATAAGCTACCACCATTCTAGCGAGTTCAGTTTGCCCTACATTTTACAATTCATGTACATTTCGTTCATTAATAGAAATTGTGTATTACTGTATCTTTATGTTTCTTGAAATATATTTGTGTGTTTCCTTGTTATATCTCCACGTTCATTTTTTTTCTCATCATAATCTGGATCAGTAGTATCAGATCATTATGCTCCTTGTCGTTTCTTAGTGCATGTCCCCGACAAGGTCAAGGTGTAGAGAGTTGGGTATCGAGCTATTTTCTCTTGAGGGAAAATTCTCTCACCAACCCAAGAAGCCTCCCATGGGGGAATAAAATAGATATGAGGAGCAGGAGATACTATCAGGTTGTTGCCTGCGGAATCCCTTGCGCAACATAAGAACAAGATGATAGAAAATTTTCCTAAATCCTTCGACGATTGCTAACAAAAACAGATGCATCTTCGTCAAGTGGCCACTTTGGAGGTGTCACCGACTTCAAGGTACAATTCAATATTGATATTCCCATATTTGAAGGTCATATAGATGCATATGCTTTGGAAAATTGGTTAAATATACTAGAAGGTTATTTCTCTGTCAACAATTTTTCCAATAGGGAAAATATCTCCTTTGTGCTCCTTAAGGTTTTCCCCCATTTGAAAGATTGGTGGGAGAGTTAATGTGAGAAAAAATACACAGAGGAGTCTGAAATATTTTGGGCCAAGCCCACTTGGGACTCTTTTATGGATGTCGTCTAGGAACAATATTACCCAGTTGGAAACCATGACGATCGGTACATGAGATGGACCACACTACGTCAAGAGAGGGACCAAACATTGTTGAAGTTCACAAATACCTCCCATACCTTGCACATCAAGTTGGGTATCAAGGACTTTGAGCTACATATGGTTGTAAAATATCATGGGGGTCTACATAGGTACATACAAACATAAATAAAGTTCTTGTACATCTCGTCACTAGGAGTCGCTTATCGATATGTTGTCAAAATCGAGAAGAAATTCAAGCAACAAAATAAGTGGGAGTTCAGGTCTGTAAATATGTGACAACTGAAGTATGGTAAAGGTGGCCCTAATTCACAAAATAACCAACTTTAAGTCAACTAGTATAATCCACAAGAAAATAAGGGTAACATGAAGATGAAGAAGGACACTGGAAAGTGGTGTGACTTCCACAAAATCCCTTGGCACAACACTGATGAATGTCACTCGAAATATTTATTGGTGGCCAAGCTCAAAGAAAAAGAGTCGAACCCTGACTAAAACTTTGATTCATATTACAATAAAAGGAAACAGATCATTGATGCATAACCCATTACTATCACCATGACCACAACAATCCAACCAAAAGAAACATAAGAGCTTGAGGAGGGGGAGCACCTCTTCCATTCACAGAAGTGGGTGAAGGGGACCCCACTGCATTTAATTGTTGATAGCAAAATCCAAAAGAACCTAATCTCAGTAGAGGTCGTCAAGCAGTTGGATTTGTCGAGAACACTACACCCACAACCATACAACATTGCATGGCTTCGTCGTGGACAAGATCTCTGCATCAACCAATAGTGTCGTCTGTCTAATGACATCAATCCCTTCAAGGATGAGGTATTGTACGATGTTTCCCCATTGGAATTTTGTGATGTTCTTTTAGGCCAGACATATATGTGGAAGCATCATGTTTTTTATTAGTCTCGACCCCATAATATCATTGGTACTATGGGGGGTCAAATCTATAGGTTACCAGAGGTAGTTTTGACTAGTTTCTCAGAAAAAAGTGTCGCAAAGTAATCTCTCATACCAAAAAGTTTAGCCTCTTCACGATCTGGTCAGAAGGTGAATAGAAGGACACTACAACCACTACAACCTTGGCCCGTGACTTTTCTCCATGAATTTTCTATCCAATAGAAGTAGGTCAACAAGATTGTAGAAGAGAACAAAGATATTCTTGCTTCACCTACGGGGGTGACTCTGCACTTCCCAGTCAAGAAAATATATAACATATCCATTCATATCTCTATTGGCCACATCCCTTTTCAGGTGTGCTTAGGGTTCCAACCATTATCCCCCATTTATATAACTCTTCATGCTGCATCTTCACTGACAGAGTCCTCCCACACTCACATCAAGTCAGATCATGCATCCAGATTGGTTGAACGGATCCAACCCCTCCAACAACAAGTTCATGACATCCTTCAGTAGGATAATGCCAAGTACAAACATGACAACTTCTTTAGCAAGTAAAGTATCTCACCAAGGTTCAAATTAAGAAAAATCTTCCCCATATCCCATGAGAACTTGACACAATGGGGACCATTTCTTCCTAATGAGGGAGGAATGATCCAGGTGGATATCTATGGGCACCCACCTATTCCACTGTCTCAAAACACAGTTTCTACTTTGGCAGTTTAGCTACAGTTTTTTGGATCTTAAACTTCTGGGTCCATTTTAAGGCCCTAAATGAAGAGTTTTGGCATGACAACTCCTAGAATATAGGTAAAGGAAATGATAGGCTGAAAAAAATGTGTACTCCTTGAATAGACCTTTCCGACGGGGTACCAAGCACCCCAAACAAAGATCGTATGCACAATTTATGCCCTAGAGAAATTGACATATCAACTACCCCCATTGGGGCCCACAAACCTTTTGGCTTTTCATCTCCCTAGGGGAGGGTTTTGAATGTTTAGGGTTTTGTCATTTATGCTTTATGTTAAAAATTCCTTTGGATCATCATTTTAATCACCTTCATGGGAATTCACATAGCCATCACATCTCTTCTCAGAGATAATCTACCACCATTCTAGTGAGTTCAATTTTCCCTGCATTTTACAATTCATGTACATTTTGTTCATTAATAGAAATTGTGTATTATTGTATCTATGTGTTTCTTGCAACATCTATGTGTGTTTCCTTGTTATATGTCTACCTTCATTTCATTCTTAGCATAATTTAGATCACTCAAATGGATAAATTTTCAATGATCCTTGATGCCCATTGTTATATACAAACTCCACCAAGTGTAAACAATATTCCTACTTGGGTGGTTTATCAATCACATACCTGCAAAGCATATCTTCAATCACTTGGTTAACTCTTTATATTTTTCCATCTACTTGTGAATGTTAGGAAGTAATAAAATTCAACTTCTTATCAATGTCTTCAACACGACTCTTCTAAAAATTATAAGTAAACTTGATATCCTTGTCATAAACAATTTCATTGGGTAGCCCATGTAGTCTAAAAAATTATGTCATGATTATTTTTGTACTCATCCCATGTTTCCATAACAACATGATAATACCTCCCCACCCAAATTTTACATGCATTGATTGATTGTTTTTATAATTCAATGGAGGTTTATGGATTCATTTAAGGCACATGGTGGAAAATATATGAGATTTAAGGTTGAAAATTGGCAGCAAAGGATTTAATTTCCCATAGCCTCCCTTCCCACACCACTAATTCCCCTCTAGTAGAATCACATGCCCTCGCATTCTCTTCACAACAATTTTGGACCTGTTTCCGCCTTATACAAACCTGGGGTAATGTGGAAGAAACCTTCAATCCACTTGGTGTGTCTTTGGGGGAAAGTTTCGAGTCAAGATGTTGTCACCTGATCCTCAACTCCTCCGTCTAGGCCAAATCCTAGCGAAGCCAAGGGGGGTAGTCCCTATGAAAAATAATCTAAGGCTTTTACACTACTAAAACGGAAAATCACATCTATTCTAGGAGTTTATATTTTGAAACACGAGATAATATCAAAGCAACATAAGCTTAGTCAAAGGATACATCCTGTAAATCAAACCATAAGCATTAACCATTCACCACATAATTTATAATTGAAAAGAAACAAGTAGAGATAGACCAATGCCAAAATAAAGCAAATTGTGATGTGATGAATGTGTCGCGTTAATTTTATCTTGAGTATTTTAGTTAGGGGATTTGGTTTATTAAAAAGGTTTTGAGACTGTGAAGTGGGGATTAAAGTAGGGGTCCCCACACTTTGTGTTAAAAGTGTAATGTGGCCTCCTTGTTTGTTATTCTCCAATATTATAGACTTACTGACCGGGTGTGTCGTAGGTCCAACGGGGAGAGAACCTAGATCTCAAAGTTTCCCCTTGACTTAACACACTCCACCCAAGGTAGAGGTCTTAGATGAATAACAAAACTTAGAGATTGTCCTAATTATACTAGCAGTCATTTCTCAAGCCATTTCTAGGTCTCCAAAGCCACTTGGACAAGGCAGTGGGATTGCATACGTGGTTTGAACAATTTAGGTTTATTCCAAAAATTGCAAAATTGAAACTAGCAAAAAACAAACCTAAAACTTGCAATTGATTTTAAAACTTTGATTTAAAATGAGATGAGTTCATTTTATCTTCTTTATGCAAGTAAAGCTAAAAAAAACCAAAGAAATAGGACACAACCCCGAAAAGCAGGAAAACGCAAAAGACACCAGTTTCCCCCCAGGGGTAGGGGAAACAACTAAAGACGAGATTTGTGGCTCGCTAACTTTATTACAAACTTAAACTACTTTATTTTTAGAGACACTTTATCTTTATATTGAGATATAAACTGTTTACAAAGATTTTTCAAGAAATAAAATGAAAAACAAAGTTCCTGGGAGCATCGAGAGGGTCTTGGAAAAGGATGAAAATTCAAGAAATGGGAAGAGCCTCCTCTTGTACCTGTTATTTCTGCAATAAAACAACAAACAATTAAACCCAAAATATGGCCAAACACACTTTGGAAGTGTGTTTGGTCAACTCAAAAAATTTGCGAAAAATGACTAAGTTAAACTAGGCTAAAGCGAGGGAAAGTAACTAAGGAGTGAGAGCTAAAAATCTAGCCGCCTTAGGATCTTTTAGGATGATATGAAATCAGAAAAGAAATCAAATTTAGATTGCATATTTATAATTTTTAAAGCATGTAAAGATTTGCCTACCACTAGCCTCCAAAAATACTAAGAAATCAAAGGCTAACTTAAGACAAACTTAGGCTAGATCTAGAAAAAGATGAGATTCTTTAAACAAACTTTAGATCTAACTTTTAAAGATGCATGCAAATGAATTAGAGAAGATTTATCTTTTCTATGATCATCTAAGTTCTTGCATGCATAAAAAAACTAAAGAAACCAAAAAATTTTGTATAGAAATTTGAGTGAGAGAGGGGAAGAGATAACCTAAAGAAAAGAACATGGGAAATGGAGTCCCTTTGATGTATTGAAGAGGGAAATCCTTCCGGTTGGATGAATTTGAAATTTTTGTAAGATCAAGCTAGAACCTTCCACTCCTCAAAACTAGAGATCCTGCAAACTTAAGACAATCTTTCAAAGAAACTGTTAAATACCTTGCACATAAATATTGAAAACATGAAATTAAACTGATAATAGCATGAAATCATAGATTGCAATGTGCTATAACAATATTTAGTAATACAAGAAAGTTTAATAATATCTTATTAATGAAAAAATAATAATTGCAAGAAAGATAAATTTACCATACTCAACACATCACCAAAGCAGAAGATCATCCACGCATTTGCACAAAACACCGTGTAGAACTCCAAAGTCTTTATTCCCTATTCAAATAGAAAAATGATACTATGTGTATACGTATTCCCAAAAAACTCCAACTAAAAATGGAGGAGGGGTAGCCTTGCTTAAATAGCAAAGAGGGTGACAACTTCAAGGGAAGTGTGCATGTGAGAGGAGGAGTTGTGCATAGGTTAAAGGGGAGATGCACAAGAGTTGAGGGGAGATGAGTGGAGGTATGTGGGAGGTGTAGTGGATTGATGTAGGGGTGTGTGGGAGTGGAGTGAGGTAAAGTGAGAGTGAGTGGGAGTGGAGTGAAGTGTGAGGGTGAATCTTTCAGTTATTTTACAAAGTTGATCTCTTTCAGTCTTGCAAAGTCAATAAACCTTGTTTGTAGTTTAATTAGGGAAATCCTAAAATAAATTTTCTCTTTAGTGGAAAGGTATGAGGATTTGTAAGGTTATATAGCGGGAACTTTGAGATCTAGGTTCTCCCTATCGGATCCCCCTACATTTTCTTGAGCTTGTGTGTAAAATTAGAGGGTTTCCCTGTTGGATCTTTGGCATTGCTCAACCTCCACTTTAGGGAATTTTTCTAATGACCAAATCTAGTTTAAACGAACATTTACTTTTCATGCAAATACAATTCTCTCTCAAATGATGAATGTTAAGTGTTGAATGCCTTTGTTTTATTAAGCAATAAACTCCTAGAAGTAGTTCTTTTTCTTTTCTTAGTTTAAAAGAGCCTTAGATTATATTTATAGGGACTACCCCCCTTGGCTTCGCTAGGAGTTGGCCTAGACGGAGGAGTTGAGGATCAAGTGAAAACACATTGAATCAAAAATTCCCCCCAAGGACACACCAAGTGGATTGAAGGTTTCTTCCACGTTAGCCCAGGTGTGTATAAGGCGACAACATGACCATTATATATTATATTATAGTATTAATATTTACATATCTTGAGTTCACCATGGAAATCCTACCACATAGTCCATATGAGTATATTTACATCATACATGCCTAGCCATTCACTATTTGGGCCTTGGCCTTAATCAATGAACTAGGAACCCATACTATAATATTTACAACATTTACACATGGTGTTGTTTGTTTAAGCTCAAATGGCTTGACTCCCATTTTTATGAACCCCCATTTACAATTTATACATAGTTTGATCCAATACATTCTAGGAGTCAAAACCAGGGTATTATAGGTGGACCACACAAGGAACTTCTTGGTGGGTAGATATATGTGAGTACCCATGTGAAAATCTCTTACAATTATTTTTTATCCCCTTATAGGAGATATTATCCATAAGAGGGGAATAGTAATAAATTGCAAGGAATGAGAGAAGAAAGAAAGTGCATGGGAAAAGTCCATGGGTTCTTGTAATGCGAGCCAATGCCATAATGCCACAAGGGAAATGTCCTCTTGTTATACTTTTATATCTCATAGTAAATGTGAAGGCCCACATGCCATAAACATTCACTCGAGGAAAATATACAAGGGTTCCCCATGGGTCATTCTAATGTCAAGCAAGAAGAAGACAAAAGAGAATGGAAGATCAACAAGCAAGAGATTCATGTTAAGAAAGAATGTCAGGAAAAGGGAATGACCAAGAATGATGATTATGTAAGAGTGATAGAAAATAAACCATGACAACATAAATGAAATAAAATATAACTATCACGTGAGAAATATGATAAATATATTATGCAATTAGAAATAAGCAAGCCCTGGTTATCATGTTAGTGAAATTAATAACTAGAACATGTAATAAATCATAAACAAATGCAATAATAGAATTAACAAGTAAATAATGGTAAGAGAGTGATATCTACACCTACCTATAGGTAGGATCTAGTGGTGAATAAATATGTTGAAATGAACTATGTACCTACATCACAAAGATTAGTGGCTTGCCTCAAGTGATGAAGTGGTACCTACACTAACTCTTGGGGAAGATATAAAAGATATATGCAAAAAGGAAAAATAAAGGCACTAACACTAGAGTGGAAAAGAAAAGAGGAGAGAGGAAATGATGTTAGGGAGGACCTGCAAATATAGAAGTGAGATATGAAAGAGGTATGAAATGGAAGGAAATATCATAGATACAGTCTATTGGGTGTGACATTGCACTTCATGCCTTACCAACATAGTGTGTTGGTCAATTTTTCTAGGATGCAATTGTCTCAAGTTGGGACCTAGTAAAAACAAAACCTAGGGAGAAACCAAATATATATATAGAAACCAAGAAAAAGGGGGATACTAAGAGGTGATATAGAGGAAGAGGTGACCATATAAACTAGATAGGGATATCCAAGGAAGGTGAAAGAGTAATGGGAAATTATTGAAGCAAGAGTTGGGGTTAACCCTAGAAATTCCAAGATGGCATGACAAAGGTCATAATGTTTGTGTTAACTTTCCACAACTGTCCCAAGGTTGAAAGGAAATTGATGGAGGTAACCTCAAACCAAGATTTTAGTCTGGAAGCTAGCCTTGCCAAACCAAAGAGGGCTCTCTCTATGAAAATGTCATAGCCAAGGATTGAATGGAAAGAGAATAGATATTAGGCTAGATATATAGGCTCAATGGTTTAAAGGATTGATGTTTGCTAGATGGGACTTGACTTAGGGAGCTAGGCTTGAAAAATCTGCTAAGATAATCAAAGAAAAAATTGCAGTGGGGATAAAGGGGCAAGGTAGGTAATATTTAATGGAATTTTGGGATTTATCGTTGTAGCGTAAGATGAACATATATATTAGGAACACGCACAGGGGCATGAATTTGTTCCTCAAGAAGAAAATAGACACAACATCATCATCTTATCAGAAACATGGCATGTATTCCTCATGAATCCTGGTTAAAACCTTTAAATATAATGAGTGAAAGAAATATTTATGGAATGGTAAAAAAAAATCATTCAATGAAGTGATTTACATAAGAAAAAAATAACAATACAAGCTCACCACATGAATTCCTAAATTTAAGCTGCAAGTTTTTTCTGTATTAAATTGGCAAGATGAAAATACACTAGCTCAATGTCATAGACTCCAACCTTTATTCTCTATGAGAAATAGATACATATAGACATGAAAACAACATCCTCCACTCTCATGGGTTGAATCCTCTAAGCTAGGAACTGGATGCATGATTTTCTCCAACAAAATCTAAAGTCTAGGGAGGTTACAACTAATCCCTGTTTTTACTCAAACCAATACATTTGACTTTTTAGACACTCAAAAATCATGTATTCGACCTCCACTACCTTACATGCTATAAATTGCATCATATTACATTCATTTACATCATTGGTAACTTCATTTTTACCATAAGATAACAAAAAACTGATTTTCTGGCACAAAGGTAGTGAAATTGTGATAAAGGTAGCGTGATATTCTGTAGCCAATTTGATGATGCTCCCATGCTCAATTTTGGCTCTGAAAACTATTGTGTATAGGTGAGTGTGTATCCTAGCCTTCTAAATTAGTTTCCTTTCAAAATAAATCCTCCAATATCTTCAAAAACCAATTCTCCCAAAACTGGTGCCACAAACACAACAAATCTCATAAATGAGGGCAAAAAGTTGTTTTTTAGCTAGTTTTTTTTTTTTTTTTATCTTCTTGAGAAAACTAGCAGCTGATGTGTCAAGCCAAGTATTCATATGAAATGAATTCACCAAAACCTATCCAAAAAAAATTTTATTTCATTACTTGGATGTTCTGAGGATAAAGGTAGCGTGAACATGCTGCATTTATGAAATCTGTAGAAATTGTCTAAAATTGCCAAAATTGCAAAAATGCCAAAACTTCTCCAAATTTCTTCAAAATTGGTCCAAAGTTTCTCCATGAAAACCTGAGATGGTTTTCTATTCTATGAATGAATAATCATCAAGAAAATCCAACTTACCCTTCTCTTTTTTCTTGATTAGGGTTTCCTTAAGCTTTTTCCTCCCGAAATTCTGAATAATAGTGTTCAATTATCCCTTTGAATATCTCAATACAAGATAGTTGTGTAAAACGTGAAAGAATTTATTGTATACGAATATATTTTGGATATAAAACTCTCTCAATTTCCCAAAATTCTTCTCCAGTTGTTCACAATATTCTCTGCAAAAAGTTGTCTAAAACAGGACTTTGCACAATCAGAAAAATAGGTTGTGAAGATGTGAATGTATCTCTCATGCTTTAATACCTGTGTAAAATATAAATTATTTTATTGTAATTTGGTATGTCCTTAGAAACAACCTCCTTTTTCCCCAAAATTTATCTTCATTTGGTCAGAAACCTCTTTTGCAAATGATGACCAAAAACATAGTCAAAAGTGCAACGTGGTCTTGTAGAACACTTTTGAGTTACTTTTCCTGATTATTACTCCCATGATGATGAACTAGGTGATGTCATGACTGTTTTATGACCCTTTTGATGAATTAACCTAATAATAACACCTAATGGATTATGAAACTGATGACTTGGACTTTTAAGCCTCAAAGTATGACATGACCAAAAATGATGACTGAGATGGTGATCAAGACATTGTATTGATGACTCGTCAAAAAGAGTGATGGCATGACCAAGATAAAAATTTTAACTATGAATATAATGGGAGTAGTAACATACCTACACACACTAACCAGTGGCCAAATTTTTATTTGAAAACCTAATGAAACCCTAAAAATTTGCAGTAGGACCCTACCAAAACCTTGTAAAAGCACATTTGATGAATGGTGACTATTGGACTCTAATAGTTTGTATGGGGCTTAATTAAACATAAAATATCCATGAAAATTCATGGAGCCCTTTTGGAGTTACCTGAGTTCTCTTAGATCCGGTGGTAGGCCAGGGATAAAGAGGATTTTTTCCTTAAGTGTCTGGAAAACAAGGGTAGGGTACAAGGGAGGAAATGGATGTTTCCTCAAGTTGGTTGAGGGGAGTGGGTAGGTGATGAAGAAGAGGGGTGGACACATAGGAGTTTCCCATAAGTATTCTCATTCATTTGAGGAGAAAAGGAAAGTGAGGTTAGAGGAGGATTCTGACATAGATATGTGGAATTTAGGGCAAGAAGAAGAGGGGGAGGCTTCAAACAAGTTAGGGGGCTATACAAAAAAGATATAAGGGTGGACCTTGGAAGAGTCCTTAAGGAGGAGAGATAAGGGGGAAATATCTCATTAAATGTAATGTCATACCTTTTTGGAAGAACAAGAGATCTCCCATGATGGTATAGGGAATAATGATCATTCAATACAACTAAAGTTGACCATTGACAATGTTGTACTCCAATTCCCCTAGAAGAACTAAAAAATGAATATTACTATCTTGGGGTCAAGTGATAAGGGACTATCAATAGCTTTGAGAGGTTTAGTATAAAACCTATTGAAACCATGGATGGTCCAAGCGATAGGAGATAAAATAGTAGCACCAAGAGCATGGAAAATAGGAGATGATATCATGGTAATAAAGGTGGATCTAGTGTAAAAAATGAATCACTTTATGATGAGATAATTACAATAGTTATTAATAAAGAATGTGTTAACTAATTCTCCCTTCTTGTCTTCCTACTATTCAGAATGAGGGAGGCTAGAAAGTTCAATGGAAAGAGAGGGTGAGAGGTTGAGTGAGATTAGGAATGAACTTGAATAAGCACTCAATCATGTCATTTATTTTTTTAGGGGATGTTGTAATTAGGGAATTCATGTAGGATATTTGTGAGGCATGAAATGAAAGT
This sequence comes from Picea engelmannii, assembly GCA_009831015.1. NCBI lineage: Eukaryota > Viridiplantae > Streptophyta > Pinopsida > Pinales > Pinaceae > Picea > Picea engelmannii. The sequence goes on along the minus strand of ML777600.1, from coordinate 1,028,847 downwards.
CTCTTAACAAGGGAAGAGGATGAGGGAGTTGAGGAAACTAGGGCTCAAATAATGGGAGGAAGAGAAAGGGTAGGAGGGTTAGAAGTTATTTGTTTCTTATGGAAATAACTCCTATCAAATGAGATGGTAGGGTATCCTTAGAATCAATGAGGTTGAGGGGTGGTTATATCATAGTTTTATCTAGAGAGAAACCCACCTAATGAACTGGTAACATGGTGTCTAGGTTAATGAGGTCATGTAAGGAGTCTTGAAAAGGAAATGACCTCTTAGGATGGGAAACAATCACAACTTCAATATAGTATTATGTTAACCTAAGTCCTTGTAGATCACTTGGACTCTATATATGACCTTATGGGTTTAACTAGAGGAGGGATCAATTGAAGCCTTCCCCTTTTTCTTTGGGGAAGGAGGTGGAGCCTTTTATTCTTATTTCTCAAAGGAATCAAATAAAAGTTTAGATGGATACTTATTTTTCTTCTTGGCAGGATTGGAAGGAGGATCATGGCCCATAATGGGGTTCTTGTATATCCAAAGTCTAAGATTCTCTTTTATGATGACAATTTAGGATCTACAATGTTGATCAATTTGGAATTTCTCTTCATTTAATTGTTTGAGTTTCCAACAATATTAGGGTTGTGAGTGTCTTACTTGGTGATACTTACACCACATACTAGTGGTTGAAGTATGTGTTTCAAGTTCCTACTTTTATTTGTCATGGAGGATGGTTTGAGTCTTAGTTTTAGGTGGGGTTTTTGCTGTCTCTATAACCTATTTCATTTTTGTTGGATACTTGGGATTTATGTTGTTTAGGTTTCCCTTCTCCCATATAAATTTAATGTAGGAATTCTCAATGTGGAAGAGGAGGTTGATGGAATAATCAGTTGATTAAAGGTTTTTAAGAAACACTTTTTCTCTATTCTCTTGGTTTAGGGCTTGCGTGAAAATGTCAAAAAGAGTATCTTCAAGAATCTCGATGTGCAATTGTGTACAACCATATTCCATCGTTGTACAAATGTTAAACAATATTCCTTGTCTTATTTATTGAGTCCCATGAGGGTGAACATACGATAGCCATCTAGTTTGAGCATTTTAAAGTGGTATATACATTGGTACGATAATAGGTACAATTTATAGACTGGCCCTCTTAGGAGGCAATGAAAGCAGTGAAGGGTGTCACCTATTAGGGAGTGCAAAAATATCTTAGCCAATATATATATTTTCCCATAAAATTTAAGCAAGGCATGGTTAAATCCTCCAAGCGACATTGAGAATATTATCCCATTATGTCCCCCAAATTAGGTAATTATGGCACATTACGAGGAATCCATGTTTTCATAATATAGGGGAAAAGGTTGTTTAAAGATATGATCAAAATAAGGCATTTTTAGAGTTCATATTCCTTTTCTACCAAGGTGATAATTTTGGTTAGAGTATCCAACAAAAGGTGGTATCTTGTCATCAGGAGAAGGCACCCCACTACCACTCCCCAATATTGGTTGAGAGAAGGTCCCTTAGTTTAATATGGGAAGGTTGTTATCGAACTCATGCTTGGTTCCGCCCCCTTGAAAAGTGACAATTGGGGGTTATAATACTATTTGAATGAATACTTTTCCTAACAATTGTGGTAAGAAATTCTAAGAGGGTTCATGGTTGGGGGAATACTTGTGGAAGAGGCTATGAAGTTGATGATGGTTATGCTTGTCCCCATGGCGGAGAATGTTGGGATGTATGGTTTTCTTTGAGGAATTATTGGTATGTCTACTTGTTTTGGAACATAAATTGCAATGTGTACTTGGTGGGTGGATTTTGTTGTGGTTTTCATTAGAACTTGGCTCACAATTGAGGGAATTGTTGCAAGGAAACTTATTTGGAGTAGGATCCCTACCAAAGGTTGGGGAAGTATGTTGATATTTCCTTGTACAACTTTCAAATATTTTTACAATTGATAATAATGTGGTCATGCGTATACTTATCATTTGTGGGTTGGTTTTTGTGGTAAGGTGTGTGTAATCATTTCATAAGAATTAAATTTCAAGGGATCCAAGGATAAGGGGGTGATCAAGAGAGGTATCCAAGACAAGATTAAACTATGGTTGGTGGGGGGATAGACCACCTAGGAGATAAAAGGAAAGGGGGTTAGAGGGATCTATAGATGGAGTCAAGAGAGGATCACCTAAGAGGAATAATTCCTTAGGTGGGAAGTGAGAACTCTCTCCCTCTTCCAAGGGTGATGGGATTACCCCCTCCATCCATAAAAAGGGGTTGGGAATCACCCTAGTAGAGGGGGATATGAGGACAAAAAATGTAACCTCATGAATGGGTGATACCTTTATGGAATTACATTTTGGCATTATGAATGCATGTCAAATGATGAGGTGGGAAAGGGAGGTCATGAGAAGCAACATATATTTACATGTAAATGGTGCTAACCTTGATTACTTCCATCATGAAGATATAAAGGCTTGGAGAGAGGTTTACTTCAAGAAGTAACCTAGAAAAGAGGGAAATAGGGAGAGAGGTCCCTCTCTTGAAAATCAAAGATATAATACACCTTATAGTAGGAGTAAGGGATGAATATAGAAAAGAAGAGGGAATATTCACTTAGGAGAGGGAAGGATTCATGGGAACTCCATAATGGAGTTTCCAAAATGTATCAAATGAATACATCCATGATACCACATCAACGGTGAGGGTGGGGGTGGAATGCAACTCAAACATACACATAATATTAAATGGGGTAAATAAGTGAGTGGAGTTGGGACTCAGCTCTAGGGATCCAACCAATAAATCCTATGGTAAGACAAAAGGGCGTAAAGATGAGAAGGAAACAAATACGTTAATTAAGACCTTAATATATTATTAATCATAACCTATGGCTATAGGTGATTAGGTTACTTCAATAAGGTTTCAGAAAATGTTTTATGAGCAAATTAAATGAGGAAAGAGAGCCAACTAACTAAGGTTGGTGAACTAGAAATTCCTATAATGATCTAGGAACCCTAATCTTGGAATAACCTACACATGTAGTGTCAATATATATATATATATATATATATATATATATATATATATATATATATATATATATATATATATATATATAAACCATTAAACACTAGTTATACCATTATAAATATAAACCAATGAAAATGCAAAGTAGAGAGACCCTAGTTCCCTTAGTGTGGATGAAACCTCCCTTTCCCTAATTGTGATGGAACCTCCCTTCAGGTTGTAGGGATGAAATTTCCAAGGTATAAGTGGAAATAATTTGATGAAGATGCCCTAGGATGAATCAATCAAACCTACAAGATTGTAGCCAAGATATATCCATAACATATTCCCATAGAGGTGTTGGAGATAACAAATGAAAGTATCTTTAGTGGCTTAAGAGAGGTGGAAGAAGATGTTCGAAAACACAAGTATTCCAACAAAGGACGAACACATTTAGTAACCACTCACACAAACATATCAAAGATTAAAACACCGATGTTTTGACATGGTAAAACCCCTATGAGGAAACATCCACAACCCCAACCAATGTGGCCACTTGGAGAAGTTTATTAATGCAAAAGAAAAACATTACAGAGAGATTTTACAAGAGAGTTTATCACAATCAATCATCGAAAAATGACCCTCCATGCTCTTTAAACAGATATCATGGACCAATCGAGTGTTAATCCATGGATCAATGGCCATTAAGATCGAGGAGAATATGAACTATCAGATCACTCTATGTTGGGAACATATCGTGACTGTTAGATTTCCTAACTACAAATGTATACTAATGCATACTAAAGAAACACACTAAGGAACACACTTTTACCTAAAGAGACATTATACCAAGTAGATCTTAACTAAATCCAAAGTGTCTAAATATCCTAACATCCCCCCTTAAGAACAACTTGGGATAGGATTGAAGGATTTACAATAGTGACACAATAGGAGAAGGAAGGAGGCATTAGAGCCTATCCCCCTTTGATGAAAACTTCCTGAACTCGTAACATAGATCGAAATTTGGAAAACTTCGCTTCTGTAAGAGACTTTGTGAAAATGTCTGCAACTTGATCTTCTGTAGAGAAAAAGAGAACTTCAATAACTTGATCATGTAATTGCTTTCTGATGAAGTGCATGTGTAACTCGATGTGTTTTTTGTGATGATGTTGAACTTGGTCTTTGGCGAGCTTGATGGCACTCTGATTGTCGCACCAAAGGCTGGTCGGATACTGCTGTTGGAATCCAAACTCTAAAAGAATCTGTCAAAGCCATAAGGATTTCTGACTTTCATTACCGCTGCTCGGTACTCTACTTCTGCTGAAGAAAGTGCAATAGCTTATTGTTTCTTATAGGCCCAATTGTTGGATTACTGAGAGGGGGGGTGAGTCAGTAATAACGTAATTATAATCCTTTTTCTCCAAATAATTCAAGTGTTATATCAATGTAGAATTATTGTTCAATAATGAGCAATAAGAAATGAAAAATCACACACATACACAATACACCAATGTTTTACGTGGAAACCCAAATCAGGAGAAAACCAAGGAATGCTTTATCTTATATGTCTTGAAGAATTACATTCATTGGAAGCACCAACTTCCTTTGTTTTCTGGCTGCATCTGGAAGGAGGCTCCAAGCCCCTAGTTTCTCAGGCGACAACCTGAGGGAAGCTCCAACTCCCCAATTCTCTGGCTACAACCAGAAGGAGGCTACGACCCCCTATGTTCTGCGGCTACAACCACCTATATTTGCCCCATCCAACCGCCCTGAAGTAGAAGTAGAATGATAGAACCACTGTCACACTATTAGTGTGAGATATACTATTGTAAAAATGTACCAATAAACCTAAACCATGCATCAACCTATACCTCAACCTGTAATCAACCTGTACCATAAACAAGTGCATCAACCATGCACCAACCTATAACAAACAATCTGTAATCAACCTGTACCATAAAAAAGTGCAACCAACCATGTAACAAGTATGTACCAATATGTGTAAAGTACTGATCAACTATGACTCATCAATATGTACCAACATCATCAAATATGGACCTCATGTATGTGCCAACTCATCAACTACTTGTCTCAACCATGTACCCAACTTGTACCTCAACCAAAATCCCTCATCAATTTGATCATCCAAATGTGATTTGTAAATATATAATAGACCTAGTGTATATTATCACATACCTACAAACCTTCCTTAACTTTAACAACAAGAGACTAGCATTTTCATCAAACGTTTCTTTAGTCTCACAAGACTAGTTTTGGATTAGTCAGCAACCCTAAATTGAAATAATAGTAACTTTGTACCTGTAATGAATAAAGATCTGAAACTGATATACAATGTTTTTCAATGTGTTTTATGAAATTCCTCCAGGTGTCACTACTTTTAACCTCTCATAAAAGGAGTTATGGAAAATATAGCACACCTTGCTGAATTCTGGATTATTCTAGAGAGCGACCTTGTAGAGCGTTCCCCGCATGGAATATTTGTTGAATTGATCTGAAAATATTACAAAAAACACTACAGACTGTACTCTAACCAACACATTTTGTCTTATTGAATTTGGATCTATTATGAAGAAGTTATGACATTTTTACCCGAAACAGCTTAGAAAGCACCATCAAAAGAATTTATCCTTCCTTGAATTATGGCCTTCTTTTCTTCAATTTCTTCAGAAATTTGGCTTAGATATCCTTTGGTTACCTTAGAAACCTATAGGTATTAAATATTCTCAAGTGTGTCTTAAATGAGATAGCCTTGCCTCTTATTTATACTCTCCAAGTAGCTTCCTTAAAAACATCTTCTAGGGAACTTTGCCCACTTTCCTTATTTTAGGGTTAACCCACTTCTAATTTCTCCATTAAATTTATTATTGAATTAATTTATTTTGTATTCAATTTGAATTATAGTAAACTCATCACTTCACTTTATTATTTACCTTTTAAAATCTCTTAAACAACTTTGACTACTTTGACCTTTTGGGGCTTCTAGATGACATATGAGGGTCCTCCAACTTTGTAAGGCCATAACTCTCAAACCGTGAGGAGTTATGTGATGTTCCACTTACCACCAGAAATGGAATGAAAATAACTATCCATATGGGATAGTTTCACTGGAAAATTATCTGGCGTTCATCTCATTATTCCACAAATAATCATGGGTTCTCTAACCATACTTATAGGATAACTCAATACGCAAAGCGTCTTCCCGTGAGGGATTTCACCATAAGGGGACCACTTTGGAGTTAATCCATTTCTACTTATTATAAACCATGACAAAAAAACAATGAGTCATCTTTACATCAAACAATATTGGGTCCATTAACCAACCTTTGTACTATGGGGCTTTCTTCAAGGGTCGACATCAATGACAACCAAACTTAATCAACAATCTCCCCCTTTGGCATTGATGGAAAAACTCTGATGCAATACTGAAATCATATCACTCATGCTCCCCCTGAAACCATGCCTCTTTCCTCTGCATATGATAAATATCCCCCCCTTTGTCATCAATGGCAAAGGTATCTTTCCATCAGGGGTTGATCCCCCTGACTGAACTTTCCTCTTATGGTGCTTCCTCGTGTAAATCTAAGACATATAAGATAAGAATTCAAAAAACATGCATTTTGGAGTAGAAATAACTCCAAGTCTCTGGCGAAGATATTCAAAGGATTCCCATGGAAGTGGTTTTGTAAAGATGTCTTCCACTTGTTCTTTTGTGCCCACATACTCAACTCTGATGTTCTTTTCTGCAACCTGCTCCCGTAGAAAGTGATACTTTATTGGAATGTGCTTCATCTTGGAGTGCATCACCGAGTTATTTGAGATATTGATGGTGCTTGTATTATCACAATAGATTGGAATGGGCTCATCATACTCAACCTGTAGATCTGTCAGATTTTGTTTCATCCAAAGAACCCGTGTACAACATGATGCTACTGCAATATACTCTTCCTCGACTGTAGATAAAGATATTGATGATTGTTTCTTTCTTAGCCATGATACTAAACAATCACCCAAGTAGAACGCTGCTCCACTGGTGCTTCATCGGTCATCAATATAACCTACCCAATCTACATCTGTGTAGGCAATAAGTGATAGATCATTTCCTTTTGGATACCATAATCCAATCACTTCTGTTCCTTTGATATATTTGAAAATCGTCTTCACTTCTAACACATGTGACTCTTTTGGTTCTGCTTGAAATCGTGCCACCTATCCAACTTCTTGCATTACATTTGGTTTGGATCCTGTCACATATAGCAGGCTGCTAATCATTGACCTATATTGCCTCTGATCTGTAGACTTTGAATCATCATCTTTGCTCAACTTGCAACTGGTTTGCATGGGAGTGATAACTTATTTGCAATCTTCCATTCCAAACCTCTTTAGAATTTCTCTGATATACTTGGTTTGAGAAATAAATATTCCTTGGTTTCTTTGACGTATCTGAAGTCCCAAAAAGAAGGATAGTTCTCCAAGTAATGACATTTTAAATTCATTCTGCATATCTTTTGAAATTTATGGATTAACCTGTCATCATCACTATTGTTGTTCCAGAGTCTGTACTTAAGTCTAGAAAGTATAGGGTCTAGGCATCCGAAAGTGAGTAAAAGATAAAAAGGGAAAAATCTACCTTCGGGAAAAGGAAGCTAAGGATGATTTCTAAGTTGTCTCTGTCTCTCCTCCAAACATTCTTGAATACTTATATCCCATTCAATTGCGGCCCATGAACGTTCGAGTTCGACCTGGGTGATGGCGGTTTTAATTATGGTGTCAAAAAGGTTCAAAGCGATGCTGGTTTGATCCGATAGGCCGGGTTCAATGTTGGGATGTCTTGCAAATGGCATAGTCATGGAGGAACAAAAAATGAAAAGAGAGTTCTAGACTTAAAATGCTACTTCAATTTTTTGACCGTATAAAAGAGAAATTTCGAAACCCAATGTTAAAGGTAGAACACAAACCAAAGGCCTTCTCCCGTAACTAAGTTAAATTTTTAAAGAATTATGTATGAAATGTGAGAAAACATTAAGCCGTCAACAATGCGAGGCTCCTATCAAGGGAGAATTTCGCCCTGTAAACAGAAGAAGAAAAAGGCAAGAAGTAATCTGACAAAGCATAAAATATAGAGATCTAAAAAGTTCACAGGTCTTGTACCTGCTGATAGCCGATACAGAGGAAAAACTGCAAGCGATTAGATGACTAAAAAATTGGTCACCACAGTAGAAGTTGCACTAAATTGTATCTAAGCATTCATTAGAAATATATGTGAAATGAAATTTAATGTAATATAAAAGAGAAAACAAAACTCATAACTCATTCTTCATGGAATCATGAATCTTTGGATTTCTTTGTATTAATTTTCAAAAGAAAGAAAGTCTCTATTACAATCGGCCAAGAAAGGTCTAGCCCATGTTCTCACTTCAAAATACCCTATTTATACAAACTTCTAAACACTCAAATTTCAATCGTTCCAGAAGTTTTCGGTTACAAAATGGGGATTTTAAGCATTTCATTTCTTTGTCTTTGTCCTCCTTCACGCGGGTAGAGCACCTTCCTTTCTTTATTTCTTCTTTCTCCAAAAATAGAAAAAAAATAACACTTGTCGTCATTTGATGCCAGACACCTGCCCTTTCGTTTGCCCAATGCAATTGACACACTTTTCGATCAATTGGGCTATCAACTTTGAAGGCTCTGTTCGGTTGTTTGCCTCAACAATGTAACAATCCTTCTCTAGTTGTGGCAACCTTTCTCCTACTTGTCGATATTCAACGATGATAGAACATAGTTGTGCACTTGTTTTATTAACCATTTATCTACTTGGACCATATCAACCTAGCTTATCTATGATATTTCAGCCTGCTTTGTTTCCTCATTTTCCTTGATATCGAGGAAGTTCTTGGCCATATTGATCTGGCCCAGTGTCCCAACATCACTTTCCCTATCGAGATCCAACAAGATTTCATCTATCAAGCCAAAAGTTTCTTCACAAGAGTTTCTCATTTCTTTGGCTCGTTCTCTGTTTTCTGATATACTATGCTCCCACGCCTTCAACAAGATATTTCCTCTAGTTTGCTCTAGGATGGAAAGTCTGGAACTACTAACCACTTCCTTTTTTGTTGTGGCTATAACCGTTTCTTGGAAAGTAACCCGAGCCGCCCCAGCTTCTTTTTCTCTCAAAGAAATGTCTTCCAGCACTTGGTCAATGATCTGGCAATGATTCTGGATGGCTTCCACTTTAGCAAGTAAATCTTGTTGAGCTATTGACACTCTTTTTAGGACCTCAATGGCTTGGGATTAGAGTATCTCGATATCTGTAACCTATCTCTCGACAGAATTCAACCTTACCTGTAACTGCCTTATCAAATATTCTTGTTTGCTTACCTGTGCTCGACTGGTCTGGGCCAACTGATGTGTTTTCTCGAGATCAGATCTGAGTTGCTCGATTTCCTTTTGATCGACTACTATGACTTGTTCCAGACCTGTATTCACCTGATCTCTGGCATTTTCCTCTACTGTAGCCAGCTTAGCCTCCAATTTACTGATCAAGCGGTTCTTCCGCTTTAACTGCTCCTTTAGAGATTTGATGGAATATTGGTTGGCGGTAGCAAAATCCCCCAATGTCCCTGCTATCTGAGTGGTGAATTCCTCCTTTTTCATGGCCTTCCCATCGGCTAGGATTTTAATTTTTTTTGGCTACTGTGCCCGCTTCTCAGTAAATCTCTTTCTTCATGACAACCCTTTCTCTTCTTATCGAAGAAAAATTCATTCGGAGGAAACTCTTCTATAGTAATGGCCATCAGTTCCTCGCCGAAAATCCACCCCGCGTCGGGGGTGCCCTTTGTGAACTGTAGGGGAGTGATAGAAGTGATCGGACTGCCGATTTCCTTGGATGGTTTATGTGGGATAACAATCATGTTTGGCTTGCTCGATGCGGGCGATGGCGTGACACTTACCCCTTGTGGGAGTACTTCTGCTTGGCTCTAGACTGACTCGCCTAGTGCAACCGCTTCTAGTTTCCTTCCTCTGGGTTGGGGATCTCGGCTTCCTATTCCAGGTTCCCAGTTTCTACTGTCTTTTCTTGATTTTCCTCCTGGTCAAGACCTGAATCCTTTGGGTCCTTGGCTTCCATCTGCTGTATATCTATGGTCTGTGGGTTCTTACCCTGTGAAACTAGGGGAAGACAACTCCGCCGGTGTTCTTGAAACTTGAAAAGATCAGCCTTATCTCCAGGCAACAAGGCTTGAATCCATCTTAGGACCTCAACATAGGATCTCACACCTCGGAAGATGTCATCAAGAGGTGATCGCTCATGTTCGTATCTTTTCAGGCCACAACTCACCATGTGATTACTCACGACCTTGTTTGGGTCATGTTTCCTGAGCTCGATGTTGACCAATTTAAATTCCTCCAAGGCCGTAGCCTCAACTTTGGCATGTCCAAAATCTAATAAAGAATATGTATTAAAATGAATGGGGAAGGGCAGCCATACCTTCTTCGAAAAACCTTTAAGTTCTTTGCTTATGCCATTGAGCACGGTTTTCCTGGAGATTTCACAACATACCAGCTTATCTGACAAGAATAGTGGTAGAGCATATGGGGCAACAGAGGCATCGAAAACCTTGATGTATGAAAATTCCACTTCTACATACCAGTCAGCCACACTACTCAAGTTGGTGGCGATGCTATCTAAAATCCTGGGCGGTGGGTTACCGAAGATGGAGACATGCATCAATACCATTACCCAATTGAAAATCTCGTATATGAATTACGTAGCCTTATCCTCCCAAAGTTTTGAGTGATAGACATGGATAGGCTCAACATTAGACGGAGTCCATCTCCATCTCATTAGAGGGAAAGGCGATGGTGACTTAGGACTATAATGGTCATCGCCATTTCGCATGTTGGGGTAAAATTTTGATTGCAAGGATTATATTTCAACCACTTGTAAAAGGCGGCTCCAACATAGGCTCCAACTAGGCATCCCGTCTTCCTGTGAGACAGGAAGAACAATAGACCACGTGCCTATATTGGGTAAATGGAGTCATTGGTTTCTTTTTGCGAAACTTGTTTTTAGGAAGGGGATACAGAGGGAAAAAGAGATTTCATCTTTACTTCTGGAAAAGATTTTCAAAAATCAATTGCGTTCTAAACTCAGCTGTAGCCCTTTCGATGAATTTCTCCTTCTCGATACTGAATTCAGGTATGCTTTAAGATAATAAAAAATAGTCCTAGGAGATTCAACAGATATTTGTGGATTTTGGCTTGCATCGAACGAATTTAATTCCATGTGTTTAATCGGGGAGTCCTATCTAAACTTGGGATGCAGATCCGGTTTCGAAAAGGTTGAACACTAGAGTAGAGTGAAGTTTTACGTATGACAACCTTACATATATCTCAGATATTGCTTCACTTCTAATGAGCCTATTCACTACCTCGGTGAAGTTATCTAGCCCTTTTTACTGAATTTCTTTTCACCACTTTGAATCATAATTATGCATTTAAATGCTGAGATGAGGGCAATCATTTATGAATTTCCTTTCATCATCTTCTTGGACTAGATGGGGGAAATCAAATATGAATTTCCTTTCACCATCTGTCTCTTATTTTAATTTTTAAAACACGAAGTGGGGGCAATCAGTTTGTATAAGGCATACCAGGGATGATATCTGTGTAATATTCACAGTGGAGGTCTTTCAACTTGCTTTGATTACTCGGGACCAACCTTCTCTTAACTTTCAAAACACCTTAGCCCACAGGGAAAATGGGAAAAATTACTTCCAGGGGCCTTCCTTTGAGCAAGCCTCAACCCTTCGAAGACTGTTAAAAAACCTAGAAGAGTCAGGATCAACCTACGCATAACTTTGTTTAATAGGAGACTGAGGAGTTTATGAGGACCGACTTACTTTCCAAGGTCTATTTTCCATCTTCCAAAGATAAAACGTAACCTCTTCTTCCCCTGTAGGAAACCCAGAAAGGTGCTTGGATTTTTAAGAAGGTAAATCCAAGGACAGAAAAAGGGCGACGAAGAAAGGTCTGGAATTCGAAATATAGGGGTCATGGATTAAACCCAACTCTTGGAACCCTTGTCTGAGACGCTTTACTCTTTCTTCTTATTTTAATTACCTCTTATATATATCTAGGTGAAACTCTTAGGAACCAGAGTAAGAACTTGTTCTTTTAATGACATATCATATTTATGAGACCGTCACAGCATTTTAGAGACCTTCTTTTGAAATACAGACCTGTCTGGAATTTGTACCTTTGCCTTACCACTTCGTTCTCTTCTAAAATAACGAAAAATATTTTCTATCACCTATTTTCGGTGAATTTATTCTCTGATATATGATCATTTGTTTATTCCTTTCACTCGTTTGGGCTACAAGTCGGGATCCTATAAGGGAACAACATGAAGAGTATCAGGGATTTAAAAGAACTGCATGCGTTAAAAATTTCGTATCTCTACTTCTAGAAAAACACTGACCTATTTTATTTGTGATGAAAGTAGACTTACCAAAGAAAAATTCTGAAATATAAAAGAAAACACAAACCGATATATACAGTGGAAATTTTGGAAACCATTTATTGCATATAGTGCTTTAAATAACGTCTGTTGACAAGGGCATTGAGGATTTTACAATCCAAATTCTCTAATAGAAACGAATTTTTTCTTTCAGGAGCCGTGACTTTGAACGGTCCATACCATATATGATCAAATTTACCATGTTTTGCCGAGTATTCCTTCCTAGCATCCCATTTCAAAACCAAATTGTCGGGTATAAATTCTTTGTCCTTGACCTTACGATCGAATAATGCCTTCATGTTGTCCTGGTATTTCTACAGCCTTTCGTCCACTTTGACCCTATGATGTTGGACTTCAATCAACTGGTTTATTCTTCTTGTGATGTGATTTGGTTCTTCTTTCTCATCTTACCAAAGTTTCATTACGGGAAGCGCTACATTTATAGGTAATACTACGTCGGTCCCGTATACCATTTGGAAAGGAGAAGTGTCGATAGATTTTTTTGTACCTATTCGATTCACCCACAAAGCATATTTCAAATGCACATGCCAAGATTTTTTGTTTTTGCTCAACACTTTCTTAATTATAGTGATTAGACTCTTGTTTGAAGACTCGGCTAGCCCATTTCCTTGGGGGTAATATGCCGTGGAATGATCGAGCACTATATTATACTTTTGGCAAAAGCTGACCATAGCCATAGATTTAAATCCCTGGGCGTTATCTGTGACTATCGTTTAGGGGCAGCCAAATCTAGACAAAATGTTCTCTTCTAGGAAATCCATTGCCACCGAATCCGTTGCCTTTCTAGTTGGAATAGCCTCCACCCATTTGGTGAAGTAATATGTAGAAGTCAGGATCCATTTATGTTGAGCACTAGAATGAGGGTTAATTTTGCCTATAAAATCTAGTGCCCATTGTTGAAAAGAAGCTTTCGTTTTGACCGGAACCAACGGTAGCGTTGGGAGTTTGTGCTTGCCTGTGAACAATTGGCAAGGGTTATAGGCTCTGACTTTGGTGCTGACGTCTGAATATAGTTTGGGCCAATAATATCCAGCCCTCAGGATCTTATAATTCATTTCCCTCCAGGCATGATGTCCTCCGCATACTCCTTCGTGAAATTCGTTTATGACCTTCTCTGTTTTTGATTCAATTAAACAAACCAACAGGAAGCCTAGTGGGTCCTTCCAATACAATTGGTTTTTGGATATACAGTACTTCACCGCATGCAGCTGCAACGTTGTGGATTTAGATGGGGATAGGTCACTTGGGCATTTCAAAGTCAGCAGGTAGGACACTATGTCTTTATACCAGTCTGATGAGGAAAACTTCTCTTCGATTCTGATTGCAGTTATTTGTTCATCAAGCTCGTTCATGTCCACACACTCTTCACATCCTTGTAGGCCATTTATTCCGATGGATCTGAAGTTTGATTCAGCTAAGAGCTTAGCCAAACCTTGTCCTTATACTAGTCTCGTCGGTCTTATCGCCAGGTCGAATTATTGAATTTTAGCGAGCCACCGTCCCCTTTTCCCATCACTGTCGGACTGAACCAAAATGTCTTTTACTGAACTAGTGGGTACGTACGCAATTACCTTGGAATGTAATACATAGGTTCTGAAAGCCTTTAACGCCTTCACCATAGCATATGCTTTCTTTTCCATTATATCGTATCTGAGTTCAACATCTCTCAGAATTTTGCTAAAAAAGGCTATTGGTTGCTCGAAACCTTCTTCATTTTTCTGGAGGAGTACCATGACAAGTGTGTGTTCGGAGGCGAATGAGAAAATGAGAAAATATTTTAGATAATCAAGGCTTGCCAGTACGGGTGCCTCGCTTATAACCTTCTTGATGCATGCAAACGATGCTTTGGCTTCTGCTGTCCATTTCACTTCGTTGTTCTTCTTTAGCATATCTATGATCAACTTCATGATTTCAACAAAGTTTGGGATAAATCTCCTCAAAAAATTTATTTTTCCTAAGAATGACTGAATCTCTTTTACATTCCTAGGGATATTTATGGTGTCTATAGCTTCAACCCTCTTAGGATCAATTTTGATTCCATCTCGAGACACAATATGGCCCAAGAGTTTACCTTCTTGCATAGCAAAGTGAGAATTTTTGGGGTTTAAAGACAAACCAAACCTGTGACATTTGCCAAACCTCTGCTTGAGATGTATTAGATGATCTTCATCAGATTTAGAAAAAACGGTTAGATCATCAAGATAGATAACCTTGAATTTGTCCCTTTCGCCGATGAAAGCGATATCCATAGCACGTTGGAAAGTAGCACCTACATTCATTAAACCAAAAGGCATCTTGTCATACATAAATGTAACCCAAGGGGTGGTGAAGACTGTTTTTTCTTTATTGTGCTCGTTGACAACAATTTGGTTGTACCTGAAAAACCTGTCGATCATCGACATCTTATTTTCCCCAACTAATTTTTCTAGAATGTGATCCATTTTGGGTAGAGGGTAATTGTCTTTGAGGGAGGACTTATTTAGATTTATAAAATCAACACACAGTCTGATCTCCCCACTTTTCTTTCTAACCGGGACCAGGTTTGCTACACAGTAGGAGTATCTCAGTGGTATGATTATTTTTGCATCCAGGAGTTTTTTGACTTCCCTTTCGACCACAGGCAATAAAATAGGATTGATTTGTTTGAGTTTTTGTCTAAAATGTTTGACACTAGGCTTTAGGGGTATCTTGTGTTCAATCACAGTGGTGTCATAGGTTTTCATCTCTTCGTATAACCAAGCGAAAACGTCTTTATATCGCCCGAGTAAGTCTTTATACTTGCTTTTTACCCCAGGAGGAAGGTACTTTGATATTTTTACTATCCTAGGCTCCTCTTCGGTCCCTATGTCTCAGTCCTCAACCTCTTATGGTTGGGGTTGCAAAGAGGATTTTAAGGGCATATCATTTTGGTTGAACAATCTCTCTAGAGGGATTAGTCCCTTTGGAATCTGATTGTTCTTTAATACCAACATGAGATGATTAGCGATCTTTTCCTGGAACCCCTGAGGATCCTCTCCCTCTTGCATGATCCATGTGTGGTCGTTTTGGTTTTCTTGGTCAATGTGAGTTTCGGTGAAGTTGTCCACCATCTCGAGGAACTTCCTGATTTGTTCATCATCTTCAAACACTTGCCAGTGTTGGATGTTGTTTGGTATGGAAGGTCTGTTCCTAACTTCTATGTGATACCTTAGTTTCAAAGTTGTAGGGGGGACAAACATTGAGGCTTCTTTGGCTAATGAATTAGCTTGCAAGTTTTCAAAGCGTGGGATGAAATAAACATTTACCGACGAGAAGAAATTTTCTATTAAATCCCAGGCGCAATTCCTGTAAGATCTTAATCTTGGGTGTTTGGCCTAGAATTGCCTATTTATCTGTTTCACTATCAACTCTGCGTCTCCATATACTTCCAAGTTATTTATGTTCATTTTCCTGACAACTTCCAACCCTAAGACTAGAGCCTCATACTCACATACATTATTGGTGTAATCTATATCCCACTGAAGCCTATAAGAGAAAGGAATCACAAATTCATTTTCAGGTGCTACAAACAATACTCCTTCACCTGCTCCTTCATATGACAAGGCACCGTCAATTTTTTTTTTCCAAATTCCGCTGCTATACATATTTTCGCCTATATTTCCTGATTCATTTTCATTTATGTAATTGTCTTCTATACAACTATTTACACCATCATCAAAAGACAAAATACAATTCCCTAGATCTTGATCAACAACATAAACAGGATAATTGTTAGGATTCCGTGGGTCGCTCACTGTGTATGCTAGCCTTGTTTCCCTGTATAGTCGAGTAAACTGTCCACCAAACACAGGAATCGTGGCGTAGGTCATGTCTATTTGAAGAGATCCCCCAAGTTTGGCTCCCCATGACCTAGATAGTAGCAAGCCATACTTCGGAGGTATATCGGCGATAACTACATCCATCAGGACGCTTTTCACTGGAACCTATGCAAGAGTGACTACTAAATCTTTTATCTTACCCATGCACTTAACTCTCCTTGAATCGAAAGAGTAGAGGTATCCATAAGGCCTGGTGATCTCGAGGCCTAGTCTACCCATAATAGACTTGGGCATCACATTATGTGAGGCTCCAGAATCTAGCATGCAATTATGCAACATTCGATCATGCACATTTAGAGTAATATAGAAGGGAGCGATGATATCTCTAGCACCCTCAAAATGTGGACCAAAAGTGATATTAGGCTTATCATCTTCCAATTTTATCATGTCAGAGTGACTTTTTGGATCCAAAAAACCTATCATTTTGGTTATCTTCTTTCGATACACAATATTCTTTGCTAATTCGACCAGAGGGATTGGTATTTTGATCTTATTTATCTCATTTTCAAGGCTGAAACCTCCACTACCTTTGTGCGTTTCTCTGGTTGAAACCTCAGACTCCTTCTTTTCTAACTTATTTGTTTGTGCTGATTTATTTCCCATGATTTTATTTACCGGTATATGTGTTTCAGCGGTCTTAATTTCTTTTGCTTGGGTCTCAGCCTCTTTTACTTTGGGATTCTGTGAATCTACCCCTTTTATTTTGCTATTAGGTATCTCGGTCTCCTTTGGGGAAGGATCATATATTTCACCTCTAGGAAGAATTTTCTTGGGTTGAGGAGTCGACACAAGTTTGTTTTTAGGCCTCGAGTTGTACTTATGTTGGACCTCGGCCATTATAGAATCGATCATTTGTTGATAGACAGAAACATCAGTGTTGTTTATGTCATCATCTTTATTTGACGGTTGCTGAGTGTCCAAGGACTTCTCGTAATATTCTTTAGTTAAATAAAGTTATGTGTAGTCCTCACCCAAATTTGTCACATCTTCTTCTAGATCCTCAAAATCTTTCAGGTCGTTTCCTCCTATAAAATTTTCATTTTTTAAAGGAGTTTGAATTTTCTAGTCTTTATTTTTAATCTGTCTTTGTTGATTTTGAGGGTTGGGGTTTCTTTTGAATTCCCTCTTAATGAAAGGATCTTCCTTGGATTGATCTAGCTCCATTCTAGAAATCTTATTTGATAACTCTTTAATTATCCTAGCCATGTCATCCATTTTATCATCTGAGGATCTACTAGGCCCTGAGGGTCCCGCTTGTTCCCTAAAACGTTTGGTTTATTGGTTTCCTGTTTCTACTTTTGTTTTGAATTTTCTAGAAGCCATCATGTTAGATTCGATCTCTACGGAATCATCTTGCATTCGGGTCAGGGTATTCCCTCTCCTTTCTCTCAAAAGAAGTGCGAAATCGGGTTCGAAGGCTCTCGCAAAGGTTACCTTGGCTGCAGGTTGGGATGGTTTAACCTTGACTAGGATATTATTATATAAATTGTTAAACCTTTGAATGAATTCCATAACAGTTTCCTAATTTTTTTTCTTTAAAGACCCAAACTCGGTCAAATAATACAAATGGTATTTTCTTTCGCCCCATTGTCTAAGAAAAGAGTCTTCTAGGGCATCATAGGATAATATCGAACCTGCGGGTAGACTTCAAAATCAGGTTCGTACCTGTCCTTCGAAAGTCTGAACAAATAACCTCGAATATACATCTTCGTGTTTGAGACCTAGGATATCTACGAACTGATCAAAGAAATTTATATGTTCGACCGCGATCAGGTCCCCTTCCCCCGTAAATTTAGGTAAGTTTTTCATGTAGTTTTCAGGAAGGTCATGAAGAGGGATACGCAGGACCAGAGGTGCATATCTGGAAACTACTTTAGCAAAAACTCTAGGAGGCGGGGGAAACCCTTGCCCCCCCCTCCTCCTCCTGGAGCCCCTCCACCTCATCCTCCTAAAACCCCTCCACCTCCCACTCTTGTGGCCACCATCGGTAGTATTGGATAGGAAAACAATGCATTATACAGAGGGTTCTGGAACACTAACTGCGAATCTTTAGCTCCCTCGAGAGACGAAAAAATTGATGAAGGGTGAAAAGGGATGCGAGGACTTGGTTCCTCATATTTGCAAGAGATGTAATCAAGGGAACCCACGGGCATGGAATCCAAGTATATGGTATACTATTCGAGACTCGGTGAGGTCGAGCAATCTAACTGAAGGGTCGGCAGGGTATCGATTGCTGATAAATTTACTGAGGGATTTTCACCTTTATGTACGCCAGAGGTTGTTGGATAAATTTCATTTTTAACTTCAGGGAGAGCTAAAGTTGGGCTGGGGGTTTTAGGGGGGTATTCCTGCGAAGTTAGAGGTTCAAAAAAAATCTCAGCCTTGGGTTGTGTTTACCTAGGTTGGTAGGTTGTAATGGTTGGCTTAAGGGAACCTCTTGTTTTCAGTATTCTTTTGGGATCATAAACGGGTGTGGTCTATTTACCATACGGGTTTTGTCTGGTGTTCCTTCGACCAGATGCTATCTTACTGAAACGTGGAGTCGCCAAGTGAATGATAAAAGTAGCCTTTAGAAGGTGTTCACTCTTTGTTCACTATCAAAGGGTAGAAACTTGCAAAAATGTTGTTCTCCCAGGGAAAATGTTATGTAACTTCATCCCTGGCAACGACACCAGAAATATGTTGTTCCAGAGTCTGTACTTAAGGCTAGAAAGTACAGGGTCTAGGCATTTGAAAGTTAGTAAAAGATAAAAAGGGAAAAATCAACCTTCGGGAAAGGGAAGCTAAGGCTGATTTCTAAGTTTTCTATGTCACTCTTCCAAACATTCCTGAATACTTATATCCCGTTCAATTGCGGCCCATGAACGTTCAAGTTTGACCCAGGTGATGGCGGTTTTAAGTATGGTGTCAAAAATATTCAAAGCGATGCTGGTTTGATCTGATAGGCTGGGTTCAATGTTGGGCTGTCTTGCAAAGGGCACAGTCATGGAGGAACAAAAAATGAAAAGAAAGTTCGAGGTTTAAAATGCTACTTCAGTTTTTTGACCGTATAAAAGAGAACTTTTGAAACCCGATGTTAAAGGTAGAACACAAACCAAAGGCCTTCTCCCATAACCGAGTTAACTTTTTAAATAATTATGTATGAAGTGTGAGAAAACATTAAGCCATCAACAATGTGACACTCCTATCAAGGGAGAATCTCGCCCTGTAAATAGAAGAAGAAAAAGGCAAGAAGTAATCTGACGAAGCATAAAATATAGAGATCTAAAAAGTTCACAGGTCTTGTACCTGCTAATATCCGATACAAAGGAAAAACTGCAAGCGATTAGACGACTAAAAAATTGGTCACCATAGTAGAAGTTGCACTAAATTGTAGCTAAGAATTCATCAGAAATATATGCGAAATGAAATTTAATGTAAGATAACAGAGAAAACAAAAATCATAACTCAGTCTTCACAGAATCAGGAATCTTCGGATTGCTTTGTATTAATTTTCAAAAGAAAGAAAGTCTCTATTACAATCGGCCAAGAAAGTTCCAACCCCTGTTCTCACCTCAAAATCCCCTATTTATACAAACTTATAAACACTTGAATTTCAATCGTTCCAGAAGTTTTTGGTTACAAAATGGGGATTTTAAGCGTTTCATTTCTTTGTCTTTGTCCTCCTTCATGTTGGCAAAGAACCTTCCTTTCTTTATCTCTTCTTTCTCCAAAAATAGAAAAAAATAACACTTGTCGTCATTTGACGCCAGACACCTGCCCTTTTGTCTGCCCAATGCAATTGACACACTTTTTGATCAATTAGGATATCAACTTTGAAGGCTCTGTTCGGTTGTTTGCCTTAACAGTGTAACAATCCTTCACCAGCTATGGCAACCTTTCTCCTACTTGTCGGTCTTCAACGATGATAGAACATAGTTGTACACTTGGTTTTATTAAACATTAATCTACTTGGACCATATCAAACTGGATTATCTGTGATATTTCAGCCTGCTCCCTTTCTTCATTTTCCTTGATATCGAGGAAGTTCTTGGTCGTATTGAACTGGCCCAGTGTCCCAACGTCGCTTTCCCTATTGAGATTCAACAAGATTTCATCTATAAAACTGAAAGTTTCTTCACAAGAGTTTCTCATTTCTTTGGCTCGTTCTCTGTTTTCTAATATACTACGATCTGACACCTTCAACAAGATATTTCCTCTGGTTTGTTCTGGGATGGAAAGTATGGAACTACTAACCACTTCCTTTTTCATCGTGGATATAACCGCTTCTTGGAAAGAAACCTGAGCTGCCCCATCTTCTCTTTCTCTCAAAGAAATGTATTCCAACACTTGGTCAATGGTCTGGAAATGATTCTAGATGGCTTCCACTTTAGCAAGTAAATCTTGCTAAGCTACTGACACTCTTTTTCAAACCTCAATGGCTTGGGATTGAAATATCTTGATATCTATAACCTAGCTCTCGGCAGAATTCAACCTTACTTGTAACTCTTATCAGTTCTTCTTGCTGGCTTACCTACGCTCGGCTTGTCTGGGCCAACTGATGTGTTTGCTCGAGATCGGATCTGAGCTACTCGATTTCCTTTTGATCGGCTGCTCTAGCTTGTTCCATACCTATGTTCACTTGATCTCTGGCATTTGCCTCTGTTGTAGCCATCTTAGCCTCCAATTTACTGATCAAGCGATTCTTCTGCTTTAACTTATCCTTTAGAGATCCGACGGAATATTGGTTGGCTGTAGAAAAAGCCCCCAACGTCCCTGCTATTTGAGTGGTGAATTCCTCCTTTTTCATGGCCTTCCCATCAGCTAGGATTTTAAATGTTTTAGCTACTATGCCCACTTCTTGGTAAATCTCTTTCTTCACGATAGCCCTTTCTCTTCTTATCGAAGAAAAATTCGTTCGGAGGAAACTCTTCTATAGTAATGGGCATAAGTTCCTCACCGAAAATCCACCCTGTGTCGGGGGTCCCCTTTGTGAACTGTAGGGGAGTGATAGAAGCGATGGGACTGTTGATTTCCTTGGATGGTTTCTGTGGGATAACAATCGTGTCTGGCTTGCTCGATGCGGGAGATGGCGTGACACTTACCCCTTGTGGGAGTACTTCTGCTTGGCTTTGGACTGACTCGCCTGGTGCAACCGCTTTTGGGCTTCCTTCCTCTAGGTTGGGGATCTCGGCTTCCTGTTCTGGGTTCCCAGTTTCTACTGTCTTTTCTTGATTTTCCTTCTGGTCAAGATCTGAATCCTTTGGGTCCTTGGCTTCCATCTGCTGTATATCTATGGTTTGTGGATTATTACCCTGTAAAACTGGGGGAAGATAGCTCTGTTGATGTTCCTGAAACTTGAAAAGATTGACCTTATCTCCAGGCGACAAGGCTTGAATCCAACTTAGGACCTTGGCATAGGATCTCGGACCTTGGAAGATGTCGTCATGAGGCGAGTGCTCATGTTCGTAT
Organism: Picea engelmannii; assembly: GCA_009831015.1. Taxonomy (NCBI): domain Eukaryota; kingdom Viridiplantae; phylum Streptophyta; class Pinopsida; order Pinales; family Pinaceae; genus Picea; species Picea engelmannii. The sequence continues at coordinate 1,006,992 of ML777600.1, read as the reverse complement.
ATTTTCAGGCCACAACTCACCATGTGATTACTCACGACCTTATGTGGGTCATGTTTCCTGAACTCGATGTTGACCAATTTAAATTCCTCCAAGGCCATAGCCTCGACTTTGGCGTGTCCAAAATCTAATAAAGAATATGTATTAAAATGAATGGGGAAGGGCGGACATACCTTCTTCGAAAAACCTTTAAGTTCTTTGCTTATGCCACCGAGCACGGTTTGCCTGGTGATTTTGCGGCATACCAGCTTATCCGACACGAATAGTGGTAGAGCATATGGGGGAATAGAGGCACCAAAAAACCTGATGTATGAAAATTCCTCTTCTACATACCAATCAACCACATTACTCAAGTTGGCGGCGATGCTATCTAAAATCCTGGGTGGTGGGTTATCGAAGATGGAGACATGGATCGATACCATTACCCAATTGAAAATCTCGTATATGAATTCTGTGGCCTTATCCTCCCAAAGTTTCGAGTGATAGATATGGATAGGCTCAACATTAGACAAATTCCAGGTCCAGCTCATTAGAGGGAAATGCATCAAGAAACAAATAGCGTCCATGACGTAGGTGGACATGAAAAATGAGGCTGTCTTCTCGCTCGCCTTCTGCGCTCGATATTCGGTAATTCGACAGGTTAGAGTGTCTGAAAACAGTTTGGCCCAGTCGAATGAACAACCTTCCGCGATTGTATAAATTAGAGGCACCCAAGGGAGGAGAAAATGTGTGGTGTCCTCCCTCCCATACAACCTATAGGCCATCATTGCTATATACCTGAATGGCGGCTCTAAAGAGGAGATTGAATAAATACCATTAGAATCTGCCCTGAATTTTGCAGGGTGCGAAACCCAATCCTTGATCAGTTCAGGCAAGGTTCTGCCATATTGCTCGTATTTCTTCTCCTTGAAACCTTCCAGAAGCTTGACATTGTATGTGAAGTTTGGTGTGGGTGATAGATGATACGTTGCCTGCAAATGTTTCGGTCTAAAAGTCCCAACCATCACCTTCTGTTCGCTGGTGATAGTCCTGGTCAGGATATCTACATGGTCTAGCGCCCATCTGATCATATCATAATAGGGAAGAAGCTGTGGCATTGTCGCTATTTTGTGCATCTCTGCTTGAATGACGGTTTTGTATTTGGTGGCCAAATCATCCTTCTCATTATCGCTGGAATCATTTGAACAATTCACCGATTCAGACTGAAGAATGTCGGAGATGTATGTCTAGGTTTTGCCAGTATTAATACTTTGGGGTGAAGTATCGGAAACAACATCTGAGCCCTGACCTGAACTCTCGACAACCGCCTTGGACGCTTTTCCTGGAGCCATGATATAAAACTCTGTGTTCAGATCTCCTGTAGTATGAATTGTAAACACAAAAAGAAGTTATCCCGATGAAAAAACAACTCTGCGCGCAAAATAGAAATAAAATAGAACAAATAAAAGAAACTCCCTTGCTTTAATCTTTCAACTTTGTGTGAATCCTTGCTGACAGAACGGTCAAATCGTTTAATGGAAATATTTAGGCGTGAAATGAGATCTTATTTTCCATTAACTCATCAAGATTCAAATCAATGCCATAAATGCTTAAAAGATTTGTGATAATAAAGAAATGCAGAAACATTCAAAAATCTCATCTGTAGGCTGCGTACGTTAAAGGTACTTTAAGGAATTAATTAATTTAATTAATTCCCTTAACTTTGTACTTTCAACCCTCAAAACCTCTTTTCGGCGTTCTCCATCTCGGATAATTTCGTTCCTAGTCTTGGAGTCCAAAATACCCAAAATCGCGATGGCACGATTTAGTTAAAAAATCGTGATTTGAATTAAGTTCCTAATCAACCCATGCTTAGTTAATGAAAATCGCGACTTCACGAATCAGGACTACAAAGGTAGAGTTTTTTGGGAGAGTGATTGCCGAGTCGCGAAACCCCGACAGTGCTTAACTAGGATTTAGAGTGACTTACCCTTGACACTAACCTGGGTGAACTTTTAAAACTGTTTCGTGACTTCACATATTGAAGTTTGGAAACCTTGCAACTTGTAACTTTTGAAGCACGATAGCGTGAGGTAATAAAAGTGATAGAATTTCTTAACGGTTAGGAGATAGTGACTTAGGACTATAACGGCCATCGGCATTTCGCATGTCGGGGTAAAATTTTGACCAACCATTCGTACAAACCCTCGTTTGTCTTGAATGCTGTCTTCCATTCATCTCCCTCTCTCATTCGGATCTGATGGTATCCACTCTTGAGATCTATCTTGGAGAAGTAATTTGCCCCACTCAGGCAATCCATCAAGTCGTCCATTC
>ML777600.1:950920-993349 GCA_009831015.1 Picea engelmannii | reverse complement strand
AGCTTTGAATGCCTTTAGTAAACGACGGCGCAACAATACCAAGGTGAAATTCAAAATCAAAAAGGTTTGCTGGCTTGTCCAGCTGTACGTTCTCTTTCTCCTCGCGCTGGTTCGCTTGGTAGGTGAGCGATGCTCCTGCATCAAGATACTTATCCAGTCTAGAATACCATACTCTAGGATCCTTTTTAGACCATACAAGGCCTTCTTTAATTTACACACATAATCTACGTTCTCTGACAACTGAAATCTTTCTGGTTGTTCAATGTAGACTTCTTCTTCAAGGTCCCCATTCATAAAAAATGATTTTACATCCATCTGATATACTTTAAAATTTTTGGAGCATGCATAGGCTAAAATAAACCAGATTGCTTCCATTCTAGCAACTGGGGAAAATATCTCTTCAAAGTCGATTCCTTCAATTTGTGCATATCATTTACATGCCAATCTAGCTTTGTTCATTGTTACTTGTCCATATTCATTTAATTTATTCCTGAAAACCCATTTTGTCCCAATCACATTCTTATTCTTTGGTCTTGGAACCAGTTCCCAAGTGTCTTTTTTCTCTATTTGATCCAATTCTTCATTCATGGCCTTATTCCAAAATTCATCCTTGTTGGCTTCTTCAAAACAGTTTGGTTCAATTGTAGATAAGAGTGTTAGGTGTGTTTGTTCTGGTGAACGGATTTTTCTTCTAGTCTCAACTCCTGCATCTTTGTTTCCAATAATCTGATTTGAAGGATGATTCTTCTATACTCGTTTTCTAGGTGTCTTTGGAGATACTTTTTGAACTTGCTCTTATGTTTCTGTCAGATTATCTTCATCTTCCTCTGCTACTTCATCTTCTTCTTCTTTGAAAATTTGTTCCATTGATTTGTTTTCTTCTTCCTTTGATTTTGGTCTGCCTGTTTCATCAATTGTTATGTTGATGCTTTCCATAACTTTGTTCAATCTTAGATTGTAACACTTGTATGATTTCCTTGTACTTGAGTAACCAACAAGTACTCCTTTGTCCACATGAGAGTCAAACTTTCCCATTATTCCATCTTCTCTTTTGATGTAGCATTTTCTTCCAAAAACTCTGAAGTGCTTCACATTTGTTGGTCTTCCTTTCCATAGCGCGTAGGGAGTTTTATCCGTGTTGTTTCTGAGCATTACTATATTTTGAATGTGAACTGTTGTATGCACTGTCTGTTTCCAAAATATATCTGTCAATTTGGAATCCATTAGCATTGTTTGAGCCATTTCCTGTACTGTCTCGTTCTTTCTTTCAACAACTCCATTTTGTTGAGGTGTCCTAACAATGGAGAATTTCCTTTTTATTCCATGACTACTGCAGTAGTCCATAAATTAATTTGAATTGAACTCTCCTCCATTATCATATCTCAAGCATTTTATTCTTGAATCCATCTCATTTCCAACCATTTCCTTGTAGATCCTGAAGTTTTCAAAAGCTTCTGAATTGTTCTTGAGAAAGAAAACTGCAGTCATTCTTGTATAATAATCAACTAATAACATAAAGTATCTCTTACCTTTTAATCCCTTTATTGTAGTTGGTCCAACTAGATCAGTATGCATAATTTCCAGTGGTCTTGTTGTTGAATATTCCTTTGATTTGAACCCGATCTTTTTTTTCTTTCCCTGTTGACAATGCTTTCATAAAGTGTTGGTTGGTTTCGTGATCTTGGGCATTTCTCTGACTGATTCTCTTTTGCTGACTTTGACAAGGTTATCAAAATGCATGTGACCCATTCTTTTGTGCCATAGCCAACTTTCATCTTCATTTCCTAGACAACACTTTTCATTTCCAATTTCACTTAACACATATATGTTGTTTGAAGTTCTTGCAGCTGTACCGACCAATTTCCCTAAACCTTCTCTTCTTATCTCACACTTTTGTGAATTGAAAGTAAATTTATGACCTTGGTCACACATTTGACTCACACTTAGAAGATTATGTTTCATATCTTTTACCAGTAGAACATTTTGTGCCTTTTTATTCTTGTTCCCAATTAGGACTGTGCCTTCTCCAATGATTTTTGTTGAATTATCATTTTCGAAGGAGACTGATCCATTTCTTTTCTTTCGTAATGTAAGCAATTTGTCTCTATCACCTGTCATGTGTTTTGAACACCCACTGTCAACATACCAACCGTGTTTCTTTTGATTATCTTGTAGAGCAAATGTGCATTCTTCATTGCTATTCTGCATATTTTTCTTTTGAATATCCTTTCTTAGTGTGACAATCTCTACTTCCAAGTTTCCAATGATCTTGTCCTTTTCTTCTAGTTGTTATTTGAGTGCTTCTTCAATTATTTCATCTTCTTCTATTTGAACCTTCAATCTTGTGATCATTTGTTCTAGTTCTCGAATGTCCTTTTTCTTGTCTAGTTATGCTTGTAGTTTCTTGCTTTTCTTCTTTTCTCTTTTGATAACTTCTATGGAACACATTAATTCTTCTCGATAGTCAACTTCTGCCTCTTCAATTTTGTCTTCGACTTCTTCATATCCTTCTTCGACTTCTTCATATTCTTCTTCAGAGTCTTCTGTGTCAGAATCTTTTACTTTCATGAATAGAACTCTTCCTGTCTCACTATCACCGATTTCATATTCATCTGATGATGACATGTCTTCTTCAATGCATAAGCTTCTTTTGAAATCTTTCTTTGTAGTTATTTTTCCTTTATATGTGTGTTTTCCTTTTGAGTAACCTTCATCATTTCTCTTTTTCTTATGAGGAAATTTGTTAGAAAAATGACCAATACCATCACAATTAAAACAAATTAAAGGAAGCTTACCTCTATACCTACCATTGGTTCCCTTGTTCAGTCTTTTGACGAATTTGACCACTTCTTCATCATCTTCCAAGACGTCGCTGTTGCAGCTATATTATTCTTGTTCCTTTTTCTTTTGCTTTGATCTTTTGGATGCTTTGAAGGTTGCTTATTTTACATCTGGATTTTCCTGTTCAGTTCTCATTTAATAAGTTGTGAATATTCCATGCAGTTCGTCCATGCTTATTGAGTTCAGATCCGATCTTTCTTCTAGTGATGATATCTTAGGGTTGAATCTCATAGGAAGACATCTTAGTACCTTTTGAACAATTACAGATTCTTTGATTTCTTCTCCCAATCCTATGATTGCATTCACTATTTCGTCAACTCTTAAGAAGTAGTCTGCAATATTCTCATCTTCCTTCATTTTTAGTTGTTCGAACTAACCTCTGTAAGTTTGAAGTTTTGCTGCTTTGACTTTTGCATCTCCTTCATAAACATTTAGAAGCTTGTCCCAAATTTGTTTGGTGGATTTACAATGTGCAACTTTGGTGAATACTGTTTCACTGAGACCATTCAAAAGTGAATTTGTAGCTTTGGAATTATTCTGACCAAGTTTCACTGCTTTGTCATTTTTTGGTGGAACCGCTGGTACTATGTATCCATCTACAATTGATTGCCAAATTTCAAACCCCTGTGATTGTATATATGTCTTCATCCTTATGCTCCAAAAAGCATACTTTTTTCCATCAAAGTATGGTATTCCATTATTGTATGAGTTGGTACTCTCCATGATCTACCTTTTAGTGGTTAAACTGATTTCTGAAGGAACCTGATCTGATACCAATTGTTGGATTACTGAGAGGGGGGGTGAATCAGTAATAGTGTAATTATAATCCTTTTTCTCCAAATAATCCAAGTGTTATATAAATGTATAATTATTATCCAATAATGATCAATAAGAAATGAACAATCACACACATACACAGTACACTAATGTTTTACGTGGAAACCCAAATCGAAAGAAAACCATGGAATGCTTTATCTTATATATCTTGAAGAATTACATTCATTGGAAGCACCAACTTCCTTTGTTTTCCAGATGCAACTAGAAGGAGGCTCCAACCCCCTAGCTTCTCAGGATACAACCTGAGGGAAGCTCCAACTCCCCAATTCTATGGATACAACTAGAACGAGGCTACAACCCCCTATGTTCTCCGGCTACAACCACCTGTCCTTGTCCCGTCCAACCGCCCTAAAGTAGAATTAGAATGATGGAACCAATGTCACACTATCATTGTGAAATATACCATTTTAAACATGTATCAATAAACCTGAACCATGCATCAACCTGTACCTCAACCTGTAATCAACCTGTACCATAAACAAGTGCATCAACCATTCACCAACCTGTACCAAAACATCTGTAATCAATTTGTACCATAAACAAGTGAAACCAACCATGTACCAAGTATGTACCAATCATGTGTCAAGTACTCATCAACTATGACTCATCAATATGTACCAACATCATCAACTATACGCCTCATGTATGTGCCAACTCATCAACTACTTGTCTCAACCATGTACCCAACTTGTACCTAAACCAAAATCCCTCATCAATTTCATCATCCAAATATGATTTGTAAATCTGTAATAGACATGATGTATATGATCACATACCTGCAAACCTTCCTTAACTTTAACAACAAGAGATTAGCATTTTCATCAAACGTTTCTTTAGTCTCACAAGACTAGTTTTGGATTAGTCAACAAGCCTAATTTGAAATAATCGAAACTTTGTACCTGTAATGAATAAAAATATGAAACTGATATACAATGTTATTCAGTGTGTTTTATGCAATTCCTCCAGGTGTCACTACTTGGAACCTCTCAGAAAAGGAGTTATGGCAAAAATAGCATACCTTGTTGAATTCTAGATTATTCTAGAGAGCGACCTTGTAGAGCGTTCCCTACACAAAATATTTGTTGAATTGATATGAAAGTGCTACACATCATAGTAAGTATTGTACTCTAACCAACACAGTTGGTCTTACTGAATTTGGATCTGTTATGAAGAATTTGTGATGTTTTTACCCGAAACACCTTAGAAAGCATCATCGAAAGAATTTATCCTTCCTTGAATTCCGGCCTTCTTTTCTTCACTTTCCTCATAAATTCGGCTTAGATATATTTTGGTTATCTCATAAACCTATAGGTATTAAATATTCTCAAGTGTTTCTTAAATGAGAGAGCCTTTCCTCTTATTTGTACTCTCCAAGTAGCTTCCTTAAAAACATCTTCTAGGTCACTTTGCCCACTTTCCTTATTTTAGGGTTAACCCACTTCTAATTTCTCCATTAAATTTATTATTGAATTAATTTATTTTGTATTCACTTTGAATTATAGTACACTCATCACTTCACTTTATTATTTACCTTTTAAAATCTCTTAAACCACTTTGACTACTTTGACCTTTTGGGGCTTCTAGATGACATATGAGGGTCCTCCAACTTCTTAAGGCCATAACTCTCAAACCACCAGAAATGACATGATAAGAACTATCCATATGGAATAGTTTCACTGAAAAATTCACTGGCACTCATCTCATTATTCCACAAATAAGCATGGGTTATCTAACCATACTTATAGGATAACTCAATCCGCAAAGCGTCTTTCCGTGAGGGCTTTCACCACAAGGGGACCACTTTGGAGTTCATCCAATTCTACTTATTATAAACCATGACAAGACAATAATGAATCATATTTACATAAAACAATATTGGGTCCATTACCCAACCTTTGTGCTACAGGGGTTTCTTCAAGGGTCAAGATCAATGACAACCAACCTTAATCAACAACAAGCCCAAGTGACAGGTCCTGAACCAAGGATGAAAACATAATCTGTAGTAGACTTTTGATCATCAGGGTCTCCGACCCAATATAAATCAGTGAAACCAACCAATAAAGGAGGCCCCCTGAATTGTAATGTATCCCGAACTGGACTGTACCACATACATAGAGAAGTATCCTTTTAACTTCTTTCCAATGGATTTCATGGGGTGTTTTCATATATCAGGAAACAAGACCAGGTACAAGGTGGCATCAACTTCGGGAGAAGTACAGGTGGAAGCAATATTGACTCCAGAATGGAAGGGATAAGGGGATGGTTTACAATCATTCATGTGAAAGCGATGAAGAAGGTCACAAGCATATTTAGATTGGGAAAGAAAAATTATTTCATTGGCTTGCAAAACTTGGAGGCCAAGGAAATAGTGCAAAAAGCCTAAGTATTTCATTTCAAATTTCTTCTTGTGGATGGTTTTCACATGGTTTAAAATTTTCGAGTCACTACTAGTAAGGATAAGGTCATCAACATAAAGGACATAGATTATGAGATTTCTTCCTACTTTCTTGGTATAGACATTAGGATAAGAATGACATCTAGAGAATCCAATGGCAATAATAAAGGTATACATTTTTGCATACCAAGCTAAAGGATCTTGCTTAATACCATAAATAGATTTCTTAAGGCGAAAAACAAGGCTAGAGTAATTCTGGACATAGAGATGAGGTTGTTCCATGTATATTTATTCTTGCAAATATCCATGCATGAAGGAAGATTTAACATCCATATGATGGACCTCCCATTTATGTGAGGTAGCAAGGGAAAGAACAAGGTGTATTGAATTCCTTTTGGCTACAGGGGAAAAGTTTTCATTATAGTCAATTCCTTCAACTTGGGAAAATCCTTTGGAAACTAACCGATCCTTGTGTCTTTCAACACTTCCATCTGATGCATACTAAGTTCTGTAGAACCATTTACATCTGACAAGTTTTATTCCTTTTGGAAGAGGTACAATATCCCAAGTATCATTTTCCATTAATGAACGCTACTCTTCATTCATTTTTGTATCCCAATCTGGATGACCTAAAGCTTCTGCAAATGTCTATGGATCATAAGTCTCTAAAACTTGAGCCAAAAGAGAAGAGGCTCGCTAGAACTGTGAACGTTTTTGACGCTGATATGAAGGATCGCCGACAATATCACCAACTGCTTCTTGTGTTGAATAGACCCATCTAGGAAGTGGTGGAGCTGGAGTTGGTGTTGGTTCAGGTTCAAAGGACTCATCTGGAGGAAGGTGAGCAGGTGGAGGTGGATTTTCATCCTCGTTGTAATCATCTGAAGAATAAACCAGAACAAAATAAGGCACAAACACCGAAGATGGATCACATGCCAAAGAAGGCACAAATGAGGAATTAGACTTGTAGGCCAAAGAAGGCACAAATGCTGAATTAGGCTCGTAGGCCAAGAGATTTTCATCAAATTTAACATCTCTTCTAATAATAATTCCATTACAATGTGGTTGAAGAAGTTTATAACCTTTGACATCTTCAGAATAGACAACAAATATACACTTCTCATCAGGAATGTGAGCCCATGATATACTGCCAAATACACGGAAGTGACTTACATCTAGTTTAATTTTAGTCGAAGATTCTTTCGGTGATATTTTTAAGAGCCTTTGTGGGAGTGTGATTTACTACGTAATTTGCACAGTTGGTGGCTTTCACCAAATAATTGAGACTTAATCCCTTAGATTAGATCATACAATTATCCATTTCTTTTAATGTGTTGTTCTTTCTCTCAGCAACACCATTTTGTTGTGGTGTATATGGAACAATGTGTTGCATTTGGATGCCATATGTAGTGTAGTAACTTGTAAAATTATTTTTCACATATTCGCCTCCATTATCTCTTCTTAACCTTTGAATTTGATGTCTAGATCACTTTTATACAAGGGCCTTGTAGGTAAAAAACTTGTCAAAAACTTTGCTCTTAAGTTCTAAAACGTAAACCCAAGTACGTCTGGAAAATTCATCAATGAAAGTTAAGAAATACTTGCACCCATAAAAACAAGGAGAAGAAAGTGGACCACACAAATCACTGTGAACAATTTGAAAAGGGTCCGAGGCGTGCCAACATGCACGTTTGTCAAAATTGTCTCGATGATGTTTTCCGAGAACACAACCAACCCAAACATCATCTCTGAATGAAACAGGAGGAAGAATTTCTCAAGTCATCTCTATGAGAAAAAAAAATTGATGAAAAAGATGATGACCCAAAGTTGTCAAACTTGTACAACCTGGTAATATCATCAGCAATTCAAGTTGCAAGAATATGCTTAGGATATTTTAGAGCCTTGATTACAAATTAGTGAGGTGAAAACTCAATGGTTTTACCTTCATCTAAATGAGTGATTTGATATATTGATAGAAGGTTACAAGAAAGACTTGGAATACATAATACATCATTGAAATGACCATTTTCTACTTGAATTGTTCTGGATCCTACAACACTAAGAGATCTATCATCGCCAACAAATATTTTCTTGGTGTTACATTCATTTAGAGAAGAAAAGATGTATTTATCCTTAGCCATATGATAAGATGCTCCATAATCAATAAGCCACTCATCATAAGAAGAAGTAGAATTTGTATTGAAGGAGAAACCAGAAGCAGAAAGTGCATGTCCATGAGAAGAAGAAGAAGAAATAGAATCAATACTGATGTTGTGATTCTTCATCAATGCTTCTAAATATGCCATATTCTTGAAAAATTTGGACTCATCATGACCATATTTATCACAAAATTTGCAATGTATGTCAGTCTTCTTATTTTTATTTTTTGCTCATTTGTCACCATTAGGAGCGGAAGTTGTCTGAGTGGGTTTGGGACCCTTATGTTGCTTATTTTTGTGGAGAGGATGTTGCTTCTTGGGATTCTTGGGTTTATCTTTCTGATGGACGACTAAGGATTTGTTGGAGGTACCTGCAGTGTTGACCACTCCAAGTTGTAAAAGCTTATCTTGCTCTTTAATCAAAGAAACACAAAAGGACTCAAGAGTGGGTTTTTGATAAGATTTTCCTAGAGCCTCTCTCATGGCATAAAAGGTATATACAAACACAGAATATGCACTTCCAAGCTTAGAAATAATGATATAGATGAAACACTCTTCCTCTAGATTTATGTTACACTCTTCACATAAAATTCTAAGTGTTTTAAAATTAGATAGATAGTCTTCAATGTAAGAAAAATCATTTGGACTTAAATATTGTGTTTATCAAACACATATTCAATCTTTTCCCAAGATTCACCAGGGTCATCAATTTCTTGAAGGTGGAACCTTAAATTATAAGATATAGACATTCTGATCAGTCCATGTGCTTCATCATTCCTATTAGCCCATTTGAATTTATTTTCATCATTAGTGGGTTCTTTGTCCTTTTCCAAGGTATTCCGACATATTCCTTTACTTCTTAATAAATCCTCCATATGGGATTTCCATTGAAAGTAGTTGGTTCTAGTAAGAAAAATATCACTGGAAGAATTCATATTAAATATGAATATAATATGGATTTAAAAACTGAAACTGATGATCTTGATGGAAAGATCTCGAAAAATTATCCAGTTTAAAAAAAAAAACGACACTGAAAATGGACTTCGTATGTGAAATTTATGCCATTTTGAAAGAAAAAAATAAACGATAACCAAAGATCCATGTGGCAAGTAGAAGTTGGTCCATGTGGTGATACCCCTCCAAATAACCTCAATTTTACAAATAAGTTTCTTTATGAAGTGACCCACTTTTATAAAAAGAAGCAGGGATAACTTTTACAATGAATTTACTTTATAAAAGAAAGTTGCATGAAAAATAAATAACTTCAAAATAAAATATTAGAGCTACTTATAGTGATTCACTTTTATACTTGAAGTGAAATACACTTTACAATGGATGCATGATTTTTGTTTTTGTTTAAAGTAATGGAAAAAGAGACTTGAACTCAATATCTCTTACTTAATAAGACAATTTTTAATCAAGTGAGCTAGCAAAACATATTGTATTGTTTAGAAGGAGGGATTGAGGGTCGTGCTGTTGTTTTTGAAGACGATCTTGGAGAGCGTGCTCATAAAAAACTCTTTTCACACAAGAAAATAAATTCTCTTCTCGATGACAAGGGTTAGATCTCGGTTAACTTACCCGGAAAATTCACCTTTTCCAATCTGTTTTTGATTTTCCGAGATCACATAGGACACACAGAAAAGAGCATACACAGATCCAAAAGAGTAGAAACCCGGAAACAAAAAAAAGAAAATCAAAATAATACTCTGCAAAAATTAAAAAAGGGTGTATTCAAGCTTTATACCTCCGGACCTGACTGAAATGGCCATATATTGGGAAAACAAAAACCTTTTCGAGTGAAATGAAAAACGTTCTTTAATGAAAGGAGTGCTCCAGATGCAATGGAATAGTCCTCTCATCCCAAAAATGTAAATAAATGGTAGAAAATAGAGATGATACAACTCATCTTCATGATCTCGATCTACAACAAGAGTGGGTATTCAAATATGCTCTGATACCATGTTCGACAACACAGGTATTCCAACAGAGGACGAACACCTTCAATAACGACTCACACAAATGGATCAAAGATCAACACACTGATATTTTGACGTGGTAAAACCCCTATGGGGAAACATCCATGACCCCAACCAACGTGACCACTTGGAGCAATTTATTAATGAAAAATAAAAATATTACATAGATATTTTACAAGAGAGTTTCTCACAATTGATCATTGGAAAATGACCCTCCATGATATTTAAATAGAGATCATGGACCAATCGGGTGTAAAGCCATGGATCAATGTTGTCATTAAGATTGATGAGAATATGAAGCGTCAGATCACTCTATGTCGGGAACATATCGTGACCGTCAGATTTCCTAACTACAAATGCATACTAAATAAACACACTAAGAAACATAGTTTTACCTAACGACACATTAGAGCAAGTAAATATTAACTAACTCCTAAGTGTATAAATATCCTAATAACTTTAATTCTTCCATTTGAACCATTATTCTATCATTTTTCAACCTGCAAACTTAATGGTTTTGGTCGATGGAACTGTGGGTTTAATTGAAACTTTTATACATATGGGGTTTTCATTGATGAATTCGTCACTTCCATTTGAACTGATATATGTTTAAAAGAAAGGTTGTTTTTTTTTACAGTTGGTTCAAATCTGCTCTAAATTTGATAATGTCGAAGAAGGGTTTTGAAACCGTTCCCATAGTTGAAAGATATCAAGATCGAACATGAATCTTGTGGGTTTTTGAACATAAGTTTTCCAATAGCGATATTGCTTTGTTTTTCCACATTCTTTGATCAAACAAGTATTGTTGAAAACTCTAGTTTGAGTTTGAAACATAACAAGGTTAAATCCTTAATGTTGGAAAATTATGTCAATGTGTTATCAAAATTAATGTTTTATATCCTTATTCCATTCGATGTAGAGTACAGGTTGAGGTTATAATGAAAAGGTTGAGACTCGTAACATGAAACTTTAATTATTTGGGTTATTATTATAAAGGGTTTAAATTGGAGCATAGAATGATATTAGTTTAATGACAAAGTCTGGCATATGATTATGGCTATGGTTTCTATATATATATATATATTGTTTTTCATTTAATGATTCACATTTTGATGAAAGTAATGATGAAATGCATAAGGATTATTATATAGATCCATTACCCTTCATTAATTATACTTTACATAATCTATTCCCTCAAGTCCCATTCATTTTTATTCTTGTTTTCATTTTGTTGTGTCTATGTAATTAAGATGAAATTTATGTACCATAAATAGCAAATAGCATAGTTTGGATGTATAACCAACATTTTCAAAAGACAAGATTATGTTACAACAAGTATGAATGATGTGATATGACTTGGAAGCATTTTTGGAATGGTTGGTTTTGATTTGGTTGAATCAAAGACAATAACAAAAGTTTTTGGTTGATGACATTGTAAAGATAATTAAATTAAAGGAAGTCATATATATATATATCCCTCATCAATTCACTTTACATAATTTATTTCCCAATTTTTTTTTCATTAAATTCCTTTTTCCCATTTCATTCATGTATATATAATTAAATAATATGTATAAGAAAAGATACACTTTGATGTGATCAACATGATAAAAGAGTAGAGTTAAAAGATGTGAAAGGACTTGAGAATTATTCTGACTGATTGGAATTATTTTGAAATTAAACTTGGACAATCTTCTGTATGGAAGTAGTAATCAACATGTATGGTTTTTAGACTTGGGTGTTGTCAATTGAATTTTTTAGAATTACATTTTTGTCCTTATTTTTACTTTCTCCCTCGCTTCCCATTTGTGTTACATGGTTTTTTTTTTATGTCAGATCCAATTTAATCATGATGACATATTGTGTTAGATGTTTTATTTCAGTGTGTCTTATGCATGCACTAACTTGACTATGATGAACATAGATTAACTTCTTCAGCAGGGGTAGCAACAAAGGAGGAAATAGAGGAAGAAAAGGAAGAGATCCTAATACATTTTGGCATCTCAGGGGGCATACAAAACTAGGGTTCTATATTCACTTTGATGCTGACTCTAATGAGGTGCAGTAGCTGATCCAAACTGGTCATTTGAACCTTGGTGTTCAACATGCCTTGCCACAACCCTAATCTCCCCCAAATGTTATCTTGCAGCCTCACCCCAGTATTGTTAATGTTCTTGAATAACCTGTGCAGCCTCATAATGATGGATGGGGTAATTTATCTGCTAATCCTTATTATAGAGCCAATCAATGCCCCATTAAACCTCCTCCTCCACCAGTTCATACTACTACCACTAATGCATCTTTTCCCTCACTTCCAGTTCAACTAATACTACCAGTTCACACTATTTCTACACGTGAGTCTATGCCTCATACACATCCAAAAGATCACAAAAATACACCACATGGATCTCAAATTGACAAAGACAAGCAATCTGTTACTTCTAACAGCATGGATGAATCCTCTTTCTTTTCACATTCAAAGATAAAATCAGTAGGTAGTGGGAAGAGAATTTTAAATGATATGCATCTAGAGGTAGCCCAATTGGAAGAAAATAAGTCTCAATATGAGGAATTCATCAAGGAAAGAGAAGAGTTTTTCATAAAGAAATTCCCTGGCCTATTTTGATTATGTTTATTATGATGTTTGACTATGATTATATTTTGGGGATAGATAGAAGAACCATGATATTTATTTTTGAAACTTCGAAATATTATGTTTTATTTATGGGAGATACAAGTGATTTTTGGCATAGTGTTTTAAATGCATGTTTATGGTATACTATATGATGCTGATTTTTATTTTGATGATTATATGATGGAGTGAAAAGGAAAAGATAAATTGATTATTAAATAAAGGGTGCATAATAAAGGGGGACCCCACCTATTTAGCTATTATATTATTTAATAATTATCCATATCATAAATTTATTTGTCATATTTATTTACAAAAGTTATTTAACTTTAGTAACTAAAAGTAGTTCAACTACTTGAGGAACTACCTTTTAGAGAAGAAAAGGAAGAACAAAAGGACAAAGAAGACATGAGGAATTAGAGAGAAACACTTCTGATAAGGTTTGCTCTTTTTCATATTGAGATTTCTGAATTTCATTCTTTCATTTTTTGAGTTCCTTAAAGAGCTAAATCCTCTTGTTGACAACATGATCTTTCTAAAGGTGGCAAAGAAGAAAGGACTAGGAAGCATTGATATTTTCCATGATTTAGAAGGTCATTCATTTCTCTTGGAAGTCTGTGTACTTTTATTAGAATGTATGAATTAAATTTCAATTATGATTAAGATTATTTTGTAGAGTCAAGACATGATGAACTTGTGGCTCGGTTAATCCAATGCATTTTAGTTCTTGGTAATTTTACTTCAGACACCAATTATCTTTGTATGATTGTTAAATTCCATCTTAGATTTCTAATTCTGATCTTGGTCCTCGCCCTCGCAAGGGTTTGAAAAGAGGCATTTTGGTTGTAACTCATAAAATTTATTATTAATAAAATCTGCTTTTTCTCAATTGAAACTTGTGTTACTAATTTTCAGATTGTATGTATTATTTACTTCACTTATTTTAATTTTGCAATAATTCACATATAAACATTTTTTTAAAATAAAAAACACACAAATTGATAATAGAATTAGATCCAAGAATATATTTCTTGAGGGTTGATTGATATTTTTGCATCTAGGATATAAACCCAAGGTGACATTCCCGCCTATCTCACTTTATCCTAGTGAGATTCAAAAATGCTTGAGTGAGGAATTTTTATTCCTTTCATCAACATGAACCTATAGAAAAAAAAATGTATCATATAAGAGCCAAGGCTACCAAGAATATTATCTTTGTGAAATTTCAAGAAGGATACCAAAGAACTCCAAAAAAAGAGAACCCTAGTGGTACTAGTGGGTGGCTTTGTTTGTCGGACTGAACATGGGAATAGTTTGTCTGTGTGGTGGAAATAGGTAGTGCAACATCCATTGGACCCAAGGGTTGGAATCCTAGCCCCACCTGAAATGCGATATGGTCAGTGGAGCTATGGAGAGCCCTGTTGTAACTGTGTTGAACATAGGGAAGCCTCTCATCCCATGTACATGGATGCTTAGAGTTGTACATGCACAGGATGTGCACAATAATTTGAGTGACAACCTCTGTTTGGACGTCTATTTGGGGGTGGAAAGAAGTGGATTTAGTGAGCTTGGTGTCCAACAGTGACCAGAGACTTGACCAAAATGTGTTGAGGAACCTGTTGTCCCAGTCGAAGATGATGGTCTGTGGTATCCCAAAATGGACCCACACTCATTCGAAGAAGAGCTTTGTAGTATCTACAATTGTGATATTCTTATTGCAGGCTATGAGGATGGATATCTTTTAAAACTGATTAACGACCAAAAAGACATAGTCATTTCCTTGCTTGGTGGATGGAAGGCCAAACATGTAATCCATTGAGATGGATTCCCAAGCCTTCTCGGGAGTAGGAAGAGGGGTGTGTAAGCCTTGATTCTTGATGGTTGACTTGGAAATGGCACAAGTAGTGCAAGATATTATATACTTGTCGAAGTTTTGGCCAATAAAAATGTTTCTGAAGAATGGCCATAGTGTTATCCATGCAAAAATGTCCTTCCATCCGACTGTATTGGGATTCCTAGATCATCTATGCACGCTCGCTTGTAGGAACATAGAAATGGCCTAGATGGCATAATAGTCCATCTTGAATGTGAAAATCGGTGACAGTCGTGCATGTACCCAAGATATGATAGGTGGTAGCGAAGTATGGATCTTGTTGATAAAGTTCGAGCCACTCAGATGCCTCATGTCCACAGGAATGGAGCAAAGTGGTGATTGCATCCACAAGAGGTCGGCCGAGGCAGTTAGGGACACGATTTGAGATCCTTGTATTATACTTGATGTTGAGATGGAAATGTTGTAGGTAGGTGGTCCAGTTCTGATGGAGGTCATTCTGCAATTTCCCCTATCTCTGTATGAACTGCAGAGGCTTGTGATTAGTGTGGATGATAGTCTCCTTTCCTAGAATGTAATGTTTCCATTGACAACAAGCTTGTACAATGGAACACATTTCCTTGTCACATGTGGGTTATTTTCGGACAATATCTAAGAGTGTCTCACTATGGTATTCCACCGGATGGCCATGTTGAGTGAGAATTGCACCTGCAACATAGTTAGATGCATCAGTCTCAATATTGAACAATTGTTGCAGACCAGGAAAGGAGAGTAATGGATCTGAGCACAAGCGATGCTTTAGATCATAGAATGCTCGTTGTTGTTCCTGGTGGCAGGGAAAATTTTGTGCAAGGGAAGGAACAACAACAAACATTCTATGATCTAAAGCATCGCTTGTGCTCAGCTCCACGAAGGCGATGTCCATGGCTCGCTGGAAATTTTCCCCTGCATTCATCAAACCGAAAGAAATTTTATCGTACATGAAGGTGCCCCAAGGGGTAGTGAAAGTGGTTTTTTCCTTATCATCTTGGTGTACTGCAATCTGATTGTAACCTGAAAAACCATCAATCATTGACATTTTGTTAGCTCCAACTACTTTCTCTAAAATGTGGTCCATCTTAGGCAATGGATAATTATCCTTGAGTGACGATTGGTTCAGGTTCCTAAAATCAACACACAGTTTGATTTCGCCATTTTTTTTTCTTACTGGAACTAAATTAGCTACCCACTCAGAATATCTTAGTGGGACGATGATTTTGGTGTCCAGGAGTTTTTTAAATTCTTTTTCTATCACTGGTAGCAACATAGGGTTCATCTGTCTAGTTTCTGCTTAAAAGGATTGACACCAGGTTTCAAAGGATTTTTGTGTTCAATTACAGTAGTGTCATAAGTTCGCAATTCGTCACAGGACCAAGAAAAAACATCCTTGTATTGTCTGAGTAATTCTGCATACCTACTTTTGATTTTTGGGGACAAATAATTGGATAGCTTCACTGGCTGAGGATTTTCTTTTGTACCTACATCGCATTCCTCAACCTCCTTTGGCTAAGGTTGTAAAGTGGATCTTAAAGGGATGTCATATTGATTAAATAAAGTTTCCAAGGGAATCATTCCCTTGGGGATCTGGTTGTTTTTGAGAACAAGCATTCGGTGGTTAGCGATTTTATCGTGGAATTCCTAGGGGTCCTCCCCTTTCTGCATGATCCAAATAGGATAATTTTGGTTTTCTTGGTTGGCATCCATTTCGGCAAACTCATCTATTGATTCTAATTTTTTTTGAAGTTGTTCATCATCCTAAAAAACATGCCAATGTTGTATGTTATTTGCTATAGAAGGCCTATGTCTCATTTCTATATGGTACTTCAGTTTAAGAGCAGTGGGGGTGTGAATGTTGAGGCTTCTTTGGCTAGCGCATCAGTCTGTTGGATTTCGGTTCTTGGAATGTAGTGAACCTTGACAGAGGAGAATAAATTTTTTATCATATCCCAGATGCAATTTTTGTAAGACCTCAACCTAGGATGTTTGGCCTGGTACTGTCGATTTACCTATTTCACGATTAGCTCAGCGTCACCAAAGACTTCGAGGTTTTTTATTTTCATTCTCCTAGCGGCTTCTAACCCTAACACTAAGGCTTAATACTCGCATACATTATTAGTGTGGTCCACATTCCATTGTAGCCTATAGGAAAAGGGGATTACGAATTGATTATCAGGAGCCACAAGGAGTGCCCCAGCTTCAACTCCAAAGTAGGATGAAGCATCGTCAAAAAACATTTTCCACACACCAGTGCTATATACATCCTTTTTAATTTTTTCTTTTTCTGTTTTCTCCTCTATACAACTTTCATCTATACATACATCAATATCATCATCAATGGATAAAATACAATTACCTAAATCTTGATCAACAATATATATAGGGTAGTTATTCTGGTTGTGTGGATCACTCACTGTGAATGCCAACCTGGTTTCTCTGTATAGGCGCGTAAACTGTCCTCCAAAAAATGGAATCGTAGTATACGTCATGTCAAGCTGGAGAGATCCTCCAAGCTTGGCACCCCAGGACCTGGATAACATCATACCATATTTCGGAGGGATATAGGCAACCACTACGTCCATTAGAATTCTTTTTGTGGGTATTTGTGCCAGATTTACTACCAAGTCTTTAATCATGCCTATACATTTAACTCTTCTTGAATCGAATGAATATAAATCTCCATAAGGCCTAGTGATTTCGAGACCCAATTTATCCATAATGGCTTTAGGCATTACATTGTGGGATGCTCCAGAATCTAGCATGCAGTTATGGAGTAGGTGGTCGAACAAGGTTAACGTGATATAGAAGGGGGTGACAATGTCTTTGGTGCCTTTGAAATGTGGACCGAAAACTAAATTCGGCTTGTCATCTTCTAAGTTAATGACATCAGCTTGGCTTTCATTTTCTGAAAAACTAATCATCTTGGCAATTTTTTTTCTGTATATGGGGTTTTTCGCCAGTTCGACCAGAGGTATAGGAATCTTGATTTTGTTTATTTCATTTTCTAGACTAAAATTTCCCATGGCTTTGTTGCTCTCTATGTTTTGGGTCTCCATTCCCCCCTTTTCATATTTCTTTTGTGGTGTGGATTTGGTTTCACTCCCAGGGACCTATGTTTTCACGATGAGTGTTCCTACTGACTTTGTCATGACAAGTTGCATGTCAGTGGTGTTGGTTTTCACAGTCTGCTTCTCAGCAGTTTTTGGGGCCGCTTCATCAGCTTTTCCCCTCGGCAAGATCCTTTTCATTGGGGCGGTTGGAAGACTCTTGTTTCTATGTATTAAATTGTATTTCGGGTGCAGTTCGGCTATTATATCATCTGCAATACCCTGATAGGTCAATTATTTTGAAGCGTTGTTGCTTACATCGTCTTCCGATCTATTTTCTTTATTTAAGGATTTTTCATAATCTTGTCTCAATAAATAGGGTTGTAGACTATCATCACCAAGATTATTTGTATCCTCATCTAACTCTTAAAAATATTCTAGGTCTTCCCCTCCAATGAAGTTTTCACCCTTGAAGGGGGTTGGGATTTTTTGATCCTCATTCTTAATTACTTTTTCTGGGGCTTGAGGATCCAGATTCCTTCTGAAATCTCTCCTAGGAAAATGATCTTTTTTTTTTTATGTATTGAGTTCCATTTTTGAGATCTTATTTGACAACTCCCTAATTATCCTAGCCATATTGTCTATTTTATCTCCCGAGGATTTCCCCGGTCCAGAGGATTCACCTTGTTCTTTGAATTTTTTGTTTTCTTTGTTCTCGGTTTCTACTTTGGATTTTAGTTTTCCTGATGCCATCATGTTAGATTCAATTTCTAGGGCATCATCTTGCATCTTGGTGATATCTACTGATCTCCTTTCTCTTAATAATAGAGCGGAATTGGGGTCAAAGGCTCCAACGAAAGTTACTTTTACTGCGGGTTGAGAAGGTTTGACCTCGACTGATATTTTATTATACAACTTGTTAAACCTTTGAGTGAACTCAAGAACTGATTCTGAGCTTTTCTTTCTGAGAGCCCCAAATTTAGTTAGGTAATAGAGGTGGTCTCTCCTTTCTCCCCATTATTTGATAAAAGCATTTTCAAGTTCTTCGTAAGACCTTATAGATCCCGCTGCCAGGGATCAGAAGCAGGTCCTAACCTGTCCTTCGAAAGTCTGAACGAGAAGTCTAGAGTAGACATATTCGTGATCGATTTCGAGTATGTCAACAAACTGGTCAAAGAAATTGATGTGTTCTTGTGTGGTTAAATCTCCTTTCCTTGTGAATTTGGGAAGACTTTTCATGTAATTTTCTGGAAGGTCGTGTAGGGGAACCGGGAGGACAAAAGGGGCATATCTGGCAGCCACCTTAGCAAATATTCCAAGGAGTGGTACTTGACCACCTGCTTCTCCTCCTGTGGCACTGCCTACAACACCGCCTCCAACTCGCGCTCCTCCATGTGCAACCATCGATGGATTTGAGGCTAAAACTCAGAGTGTATGATTAGAAAGTTCACGAAAGTTTGGTATATTTTGGGTTGTGCTTGAATCTGTCAGAAAGGTTGTGGAGAACTAATTTTCAAGACACAGGAAACTGGAGAAAGAAGGCCCAAGAAGAAAAAAACTTGTTTCTCCAGACTCATAAGACAAATATATCAGAGAATCAACGGGGGTTAAATCAGGATACACTGGGAATTCGTCAGAGTACTTGGTAGTAGGAGTGTTCACTTCGGGAAAAGAGAACGTATCGATTGAAAGGGGGAGCGAGACAGATCTCTCAATTATTCCCCTAACATTCAACTGTGTATAATTACGATGACAAATGGTATGTGTCGGTGAAATGTTTTGTCTAAGGGATCTTCTTGATTTTAAAATATTTTCGGATCAGAAACTGGTGAAGTCTGTTTGTCGTCCGGGTTCTTCTTGGTATTCTTTCGGCTCGAAGCTAGCTTATTTATCGTGGAGTCTCCAAGTGAAAGATGAAGGTAGCCTTAAAATTTTTTTGATCTTTGTTCACTATCAAAGAAAGAAAATGTCAATGTCGTTCTTCCTAGGGAAAATATTCGTTTCTTCGGTCCCCGACAACGATGCCAAAAAGATGTTGTTCCTGTGTTTATACTTTAAGGCTCTAAAGTATACCATCAAAGCATATGATACGAGTAAATAAAGTTAAGGTAGAAAAATTCGGCTTTGAAGGATAACCACTATGGTTGGTTCCTTAACTGTCTCCGTTGAGCTTCCTAGTTTTCTTGGATGCTTATGTCCCATTCAATGGCTGCCCATGAACGTTCTAATTTGACCCGAGTGTTAGCTATTTGCAAGATAGTGTTAAATAAATTTAGGGCAATTCTAGTCTGATCAGAAAGACCAAGTTCTACATTAGGTTGTCTTAAGGCGGGCATAGTCATGAGGGATAATGGTTGGAAGAAGGTCTAAAACTTTATTCAATAAAGTGTGTTGCTTTCTGATTTTGATTATAATAGAAGAAATTTCAAACACAGATTAAGATTCAACAAATTAGAGGTCGTTTCCTGTTCCTGAGTTAGATTTTAAGGACATGATATTGATGCGTGAAAAGAAAGAAATCGTTTAACAAAAATGAGGCATCGATCATGGAAGAATCTCACTTTGCAACGAGGAAAGATGAAAGACGTGAGGACTCTAATGAAACACAAGCCATTGCATCGTAAATAATCTACAGGTCTTGAAATTGCTGACAGAAGGTACAAAGGAAAATCTGTAAACAATTTGATAACCCAACGACATTAAACCATTAGTAAATATTACGCTAAAATATTGTTAAAATTTCATGAAGGATATACATAAGAAAAAAATACTATGAGCAAAAACAAAGGGAACACATAGCTCAGGATTGACAAGATCTGGAATCTCTGCTTTGCATTCTTATTAATCACTGCAAAAAGTTTCTCCCATAAAATGGCCACCAAAAGGACCCTTTTCTTAGTCCTTAAAATTTACATTTATACAAAATTTCCAATCCTTGGCGGTTGGGGAATCTCTAATTTCTAAGAACTAGCTATTTATCGTAAATAAGATGAAAATTGTTTTACAATATTTTATTTATCTTTCTTTTATTTTTATAGATACACTTTTCAAACTAGTACTTTATTGCTATGTTGAAGACTCTCCTTCTTTTTCTCTGACACATTCGATGCATTTGTTGAGGAAAGGTGCAGACGTTTTGGGAGGCTCTGGGAACTCCTTTGCTTCATATAGATATGCTTTTCTCTGTATCTTTGGGAAATAGTCTTCAACTCTTTTATATGCAAACTTTATTGACTGCAATTTTAAGTTGGGTTGAATCAACAACCTATTGATTAAGGTGACATATATTTCTTTTAGCTATGAAATCTCCATCCAGATCTCACTTAGATCTTATTTAAACTTTAATTGGTGTCTCACAATATTTATCTGCCCTAGAAGCCCTGTGCAATTTTCCTTCCCAATGTTTAATGACCCTTTGTCTACGAGATCGAAAACCTCTTCGCAATCGTCTTTGATCTCTTTAACTATTCTTTTGTTTTCCATTATGTTGGCTTCCCATACTTTGAGCATAATCTCACCTCTGATTTTCTTTGTGGCTGATAATTTTGTAGGTTTGGATTTCTCTTCATTCGTTGAACATATGATTTCCCTTTGAAGAGAAACCCTTGCTGCTTTAGCTTCTTTTTCCTTCATGATGATGTTATCAAAAGAATTGCTTGCTTCATGGAAGTAATTTTGAAGGATCTCTATCTTGGAAATCAACTTCTATTTTCCAACTTCTAGCTCTGCATGCACTTCGAGTGACTGGGCCTGGAAAACTTTCAGATCTATGACTAGATATTCAATTGAATTTAATTTTGTTTGTAATTGATTTATGATTTCTTCTTGCGTTTGAATTGTCTGCACTCTCTCTTCCATCTCGCTGAGGCTTGTTTTCAGGGATTTAATCTCTTGCTTATCCCTGGCTCTGGCTTGGTCCAGACCTTTATTTATACCTTCTTCAATCCTTTTTTCATTCTCCTTTAATTGGCCTTGTATTTTAGCGATCATGAGGTTTCTCTGTCTCAGACATGCTTTCATATTTTCAACAGTGAAATGGTTAGTTGTGGCTAATGCTCCCATAGAACCAGCTACTTCGGTAGAGAAATCTTCTTCCTCTAAATTATGCCTGTCTATTATGATTTTGTGCTTCTTTACCACTGCATTTTCCCTTTGATGCATTTCCTACTTCAACACTGCCTTTCTCTTCTTACTGAAAAAATAATCAGATGGAGGAATCTCTTCTTTGGACATGGGCTCAAGGTCACTAACATATAGGGCTCCCAGCTGGGGGAAATTGAAAGTGGATTGTAATGGATTCAAAGAGGCGATGGGAGCACCTAGTTCTGTAGATCTTACCTCCTCTATTATTTTGGGGGTATTACCATGAATTGTAGAAGATGAAGGGAAATTTGGTTTATCAGACATTGGGGGTGTCTGAGACCCTTTTTTCATTCCCGAGTTATCTGCCTTTTGTCCCTCTGTTTTCTGTGGAGACTCTTCAGTCTCTTCAGAAATTCTCTTTGTATTTTCTTTACCCTACCCTCCTGATCCAAAACCTGGGGGTAAACCACTTCTCCGATGTTTATGGAAGTTCAGGAAATTGTTTTGCAAGTCAGGTGACAAAGATTGAAACATGGCCAACACTTCATCATAACTTATAACTCCTCTGAACATGTCGTCACAAGGGCACTGTTCATGTTCATATGATTTCAGATTGTAGTTGACTTGGTGATTACCCACAATTTTGTGGGGATCATATTTCCTATGATCGAGATTTAGAAACTTTATCTCTCGTAATGCGGTTGCCTCCACCTTGAAATGCCCTAGATTGAGTAGCGAATATTTCCCAACCTGCACAGGGAAAATAGGCCAGAATCTCTTTTGGGCCATTTTTAATTCATTCTCGATGCCACCTATTACTATCTTATGAGACACCTCCCTGCATATCAGTCTATCAGGGAGGAATTTTGGTAGTGAGTTGGGAGGGATTGAACATCCGAAAACCCTAATGTAGGAAACATTTTCTTCTATAAACTAATCAACGAAGGCCTCGAGACTTTCCATGACTGACTTAGAAATATGGGGAGGTTCATAGCCATACAAAATCTAGTGCACTGGAATCACCACGAAGTGGAAGATTTCGTAGAAGGAATCCCTAGGATTTTCTTCCCACAACTTAGAATAATATTCATGAATGGGTTTATTGGAGGTTGGATTCCAACTCCAATTCATCAGAGGGAAAAGGGTCATGAAGCATATGGCATCCGTGATGTAGGAAGACATATAGAAGGCCATTGGTTGGCCCTTGGATTTTGCGGTTTGGTACTCTGTTACCTCCTTAGATAAATTGTCTGACAAGATTTTGTCCCAGTTGAAACTAAAACCTTCAGCTGCTTCATGAAGAAGAGGCACCCATGTTGTAGGGAAATGAGTGGGGATTTTCTTTCCGAAGAGTCTACAAAGCATCATGGCTACATAGACCATGTATTCATTTAGTGAGGCTATGGCATATTTCCCGTGAGTATCGACCCTGGACTTTGCTGGTACTCCCCACTAGTCTCTAATTATATCAGGGTATGTCTGATCTGCCTCTGTGCATTCCTTTCTTTGGAATTCGATTATGAATTCATCATTATAAATATACTTAGTATTAGGGGATAGCATGTACATTACTTGTATATGTTCCGGCCTGAAGGAACCGATGACGACCACACGACTGTCCAGAATTCTCCTTGTCTTCGCATCTGCTCTCTCTAAGGCCCAATATATCATGTCATTATATGGCATGAGCCATGGGTATGATGCTATTTTGTGAAGTTCATACTCCGCTATGTCTCGGAGTTTGTTCTCAGAATCATGCGGGAAGTTCTTAATTTCGTAATCTAGATTCTCGAAGATTTGCGTCCAAGATTTAATAGAATCAATAGCGTGGGGTGTGGTATCAGCTATGACATCTCCTTCTATACCTGTGCTTTCAACAGTTCCCTCAACCTTCTTAAGTACCCTCTTAGGTTCCATAGCTTTTGCACTAGATTGAAAACCTATTGCAGAGGAGAAAATCTATAAGCCTAGATGAATACAACTCACTCGTGATTGTAAAATATAAGAATAAAATTCGAAATGCAGAGTTGTAGTTCTTTTAAGTCATCCTTTAATGGACGTACTGAGATGGACAGTAAGACTTTAATGTTTTAAATGAAGAATATGAGATCAAAGATACGCATTTAAACTTAAAAATCTTAATTCATCCTGTTACGGATATTATCATATATCGACGATTTCAACTTGGAGTTTCGAAATGACTGTTTCTTAAAATGCCGAATCCCAAAACCTGAAAGAAGTTTAGTGATTACTAATCATGTTTTAAAATGACTTAATTCAAGTTTAACGCTTTGTTTTAGAGTTTATGATTTTGCAATTCAGAGTTTCGGGGATCACGTACCCAAGAGATATGTCATATGCAACCCCCGAATGCGAAGATCGAATAGCTTAAATTAGATGTTAGTCATCTGTATTAAAACCTTAATTAATCAAGATTAGCCATGATTAAGACTTTCAGAAATTGGGAATCGGGAAATCGCAGACCTATATTTCAGGAGCGCTTTGTTACTGGGAAACCTGAAACTCTGAAAGATTTAAGATTCATTGATCGTGATTAAGGGTTTAATTAATCACACTTAAAGTTACTTTGCGAATAATCACATTGGGATTTATAATCACATTGGGATTTATAACGAATAATCACAACTACAAAATCTCGGTGCCGTTATAACGAAAATTAAAACCCCTTTTGGAAAATCGGCATCGGGATTTTGGAGTTGTGAACTTTATTGACTGCTTTATGAAACATCGAACTCCGAATCGTGAAAGGTTTCATTTTGTCCCCCCCCCCCTTTTTTTAATATTAGGGCAGCTCCATACTAGGAAAAAATGAAGTCTTTGGTTAGAGATAAAAATTCATACCTTGTTTCAACATAGGCTCCAATTGGGGACCCCGTCTCCTTGTGGGACAAGGAGAACATGTAGACTTAGTGTCTTTATTGGGTAAATGGGGTCAGTCATTCCATTCTATAAAACATGTCTGGAGAAAAGATCAACCAGGAAGAAAAGGATCTAAACCTTCACCTCGGAAAACTTTTCAAAACTAAAACATTCGATAATCTCGAATCAGGTTCTCATAGATTCCCTTTCTAAAACCGACCTCAGATTTGTGCAAGATAATCAAAACCAAATTAATCGTTCCATCTGGTTTTATGTGACGGAATTTGCATCGAGGTAAAGTGATTCCATATTTCTTTAAAATAGGGGACTCCATAAGCTTATAGTGTACATCCATCATGAAAGAAGAAAAATTACCAAAGCATCTTGTAGTTCATGTATAACAGCCTTGCATATATGTAGATATTGCTTCACTGCCAGCGAGCCTATTCATTACCCCGGTGAAGTTATCATATTTTCCGCATTGAATTTCCTTACACCACTTCATTATTTTCTAGCATTTAAATGCTGAGATGAGGACAATCATATAATGAATTTTCTTTCATCATCTCTTTAGACTAGATGGGGGCAATCAATAATGAATTTCCTTTCACCATCTATTTGTATATATTTTATTATGAAGTGGGTGATTCATCAATATGTAATATACTCACAGGTCTGTCAACTTATTTAAAAATATCTGGGTTAATCTTCTTTCCGGCTTTCAGACACTTTCGACTTCAGAGAGAAATTGGGAGGAAACTCATTAATATTTGTTAGGGACTTTCCTTGAGTGAAAACGATCAGTTTATTCCTTCTGAAATGACTAAAGAGGTTGGGATTAGCTCGGACATACTTCCGGTTCAGCGAAAGTTGATTAGAAACATAGAAATTTGCCTATCTTCATTTTGAAAGTTATCTTGAACGCTTCCGAAGTTGAGACGAGACCATTCTTTCCTCCAGAGACTTATGGGAAAGTAAACAGGGTTAGATGAAGAGCAGGTTTAGTCGTGATCAAGGAGGAAGGGTAAGAAAATCTTTGGTAACTCAGTAGTACATAATTTTATTTTATTTTATTTAATCCCAAAATTACTGTATTACTCATCGGTATCCCTTAAGACATTTTAACCTGCATTCTCGGTTCAGAGTTCATACCTTGATTGGACTTTGTATTTTCAGCCAGAAGATCATTTACTTATTACCTTTTGGGAAGTATTTATCATGACTATTCATGCAGGTTACCCTTTTAGTGTAGTTGATCTTCTGGATCTTCAATACTTTTCCTGCAATTAAAATGGCATAATAACTGTCAGAGACTCATACAAATCAGAAAGTTCCTGTGAACTACTAGATTTTGGATTGTTTTGTATCTACATTTTCTTAATTTTTTTTTTTTATAGCAAAATAAAACTTACCGAAGAAAATGTAACTATAAAGAAAACAAATCGGTATGTACAATGAGGGTTCAGAAACATATTAATGCATGTAGTGTTTAAGGTGTCACCCATTTACAGGTGCGCTAAGAATATCTCCATCGAGATTTTCTAATGAATTTTTTTTTTCCCCTCTAAGGATGAAATTCTATAAGGGCCAGACCAGATCGAATCGAACTTGTCGTGTTTTCCAGTGTCTTCTCTCCTGGCTTCCCATTTTAGTACTAGATCTCCAGGGAGAAAATCTCTATCCTTAGCTTTTTGATCAAATAAAGCCTTGATTTTATCCTGATATCTCTGCATCTTTTTGTTTACTTCGGCTCTATTTTGCTGAACTTCAACCAGCTGGTTTTCCCTCCTGGTAATGTCGTTAGGTTCTTCATTTGAATCTTGCCAAAGTTTCATTACTGGAAAAGCAAGATTGATTGGTAAAAAGACATCAGTGCCATATACCATCTGAAAAGGGGAAATCCTAATTGACCTTTTGGTACTTATCCTATTAGCCCATAGAGCATATTTATTGTTCTCAGTCAAGACCTTTTTTATCACGGTTATTAGACTTTTATTAGATGACTCAGCTAAACCATTACTTTGTGGATAATAAGCTATGGAGTGTCCTAATATGATGTTAAATTTTTGGCAAAATCTTATCATAGCCATTGATTTAAACGCTTGCACATTATCGGTGACTATCTTTCGGGGACATCCGAATCTGGATAAAATATTTTCTTCTAGAAAATGGATTACTACCGAGTCAGTCGCGTTTCTCATGGGAATAGCTTCCCACTTAGTAAAATAGCCCGTTGTAGTTATAATCCACTTGTACTGAGCATTGGAATGTGGATGAATTTATCCGATGAAATCAAGGCCCCATTGCTGAAAAGGAGCTTCAGTTTTAACTAGAACTAGAGGTAAGGCTGAGACTTTTTGTTCACCTGTAAACAACTGACAAGGAGTACAAGTTTGGACTTTGGTGTTTACATCTGTGAATAGTTTGGGCCAGTAATATCCAACTCTTAAGATTTTATAAGCTATAGCTTGCCAAGCATGATTTCCTCCACACACTCCCTCATGGAACTCATTTATAACCTTTTCAGTTTCGGTCTCGACTAAACAACTCAACAAGAAACCCAAGGGATATTTCCAATATAATTTTTCGTCTATAATACAATATTTTATAGCATGTAGCTTCAGTGTCCTAGATTTATATGGGGTTAGTTCACTGGGACATTGAAGAGTCAAGAGGTAAAAATAAATATCATGGTACCAAATTGAAGTAGAAAACCTGTCTTGAATATCAACCGTAGGTGTAGCGAAATCGAGTTCATTTATCTCTAGAAAAACCTCATCTTCTTGCAGATGATTTATTCCGAGTGCCTACAAGTTTGATTCGGCTAGAAATTTAGCCAGACCCTGGCCTTTAATGAGTTTTGTTGGTTTGAATTCTAGATCAAACTCCTGAATCTTAGCTATCCATCTGCCTCTTCTCCCATCACTATCCGGCTAAACCAATATGTCTTTAACAGAGTTGGTAGGAACATAGGCTATGATCTTCGAGTGTAATATGTATGTTATGAAATCCTTGAGAGCCTTCACCATTGCGTAAGCTTGTTTTTCTAGTATATTATATTTCAACTCAGCATCTCTCAGACTCTTACTGAAAAAAACAATAGGTTGTTCAAAGCCTTCTTCATTTTTCTGTAACAGTACAGCTGCGATAGTGTGTTCGGAAGCGAAGGAAAAAATCAGAAATTATTTTGTGTAATCAGGACTTGCCAAGACTGGAAATTTGCTGATAACTTTATTGATTCATTGAAAATATGCTTTGGCTTCACTTTTCCACTTCGTCTCACTGTTCGTTTTTAACATATCTGTGATTAGCTTCACAATTTCGGCGAAGTTAGGGATGAATCTTCTCAAGAAATTTATTTTTCCTAAGAAAGACCAAATTTCTTTTACATTTATAGGGATGTTTATAGTATCTATTGCTTCAATTTTTTTGGGATCAATTTTGATTCCATCTTTAGACACTATATGACCTAAAATCTTACCTTCTCGCATAGCGAAATGAGATTTTTGGGGATTAAGGGACAAACCAAATTTACGACATTTCTCGAAAGTTTGCTTCAGGTGCACTAGATGTTCTACATCGGATTTTGAAAAAAAAGTCAGATCATCAAGATAGATAACAAAAAAATTGTCTCTCTCGCCCATGGAGGCGATGCCCATGGCTCGCTGGAAAGTTGCCCCTCCATTCATCAAACTGAAAGGCATTTTATCGTACATGAGGGTGCTCCAAGGAGTAGTGAAAGCAATTTTTTCCTTATCATCTTGGTGTACTGCAATCTGATTGTAACCTGAAAAACCATCAATCATTGACATTCTGATAGCTCCAACTACTTTCTCTAAAACGTGGTCCATCTTAGGTAATGGATAATTATCCTTGAGTGACGATCAGTTCAGGTTCCTAAAATCAACACATAGTCTGATTTCGTCGTTTTTTTTCTTACTGGAACTAAATTAGCTACCCACTCGAAATATCTTAGTGGGACAATGATTTTGGCATCCAGGAGTTTTTCAACTTCTTTTTCTATCACTGGTAGCAGGATAGGGTTTATTTTTCTGAGTTTCTGCTTAAAAGGCTTGACACCATGTTTCCAAGGAATTTTGTGTTCAATTACAGTAGTGTCATAAGTTCGCAATTTGTCATAGGACCAAGAGAAAATGTTCTTGTATTGTCTGAGCAATTATTCCTACCTACTTTTGATTTCTAGGGACAGATACTTGGATAGCTTCACCATCCAAGGATTTTTTTTATACCTACATCGTAGTCCTCAACCTCCTCCGACTGAGGTTGTAAAGTGGATCTTAAAGGGACGTCATCTTGATTAAATAACCTTTCCAAGGGAATCAGGCCCTTGGGGATCTGGTTGTTTTTTAGAACAAGAATTTGGTGGTTAGCGATTTTATCATGGAATTCCGGGGGGTCCTCCCCTTCCTGCGTGATCCAAATAGGATCATTTTGGTTTTCTTGGTCGGCATGCGTTTCAACAAACTCATCTATTAATTCTAAAAATTTGCGAAGTTGTTCATTGTCCAAAAAATATTTCCAATGTTGTATGTTATTCGATATGGAAGGCCCGTGTCTCATTTGTATATGGTACTTCAGTTTAAAAGCAGTGGGAGGTGGTGAATGTTGAGGCTGCTTTGGCTAGTGCATCAGCCTGTTGGTTTTCGTTTCTTGGAATGTAGTGAACCTTGATAGAGGAGAAGAAATTTTCAATCAAATCCTAGACACAATTCCTGTAAGACCTCAACCTAGGATGTTTGTTTTGGTACTGTCGGTTTACTTGTTTCATGATTAGCTCGGCGTCACCAAAGACTTCGAGGTTTTTTATTTTCATTCTCCTAGCGGCTTCTAACCCTAACACTAAGGCTTCATACTCACATACATTATTAGTGTGGTCCACATTCCATTGTAGCCTATAGGAAAAGGGGATTACGAATTGATTATCAGGAGCCACAAGGAGTTCCCCATCTCCATCTCCAAAGTAGGATGAAGTGTCATCAAAAACCATTTTCCACACACCAGTGCTATATACATCCTTTTTAATTTTTACTTTTTCTGTTTTCTCTTCTGTACAACTTTCATCTATACATACATCAATATCATCATCAATGGATAAAATACAATCACCTAAATCTTGATCAGCAATATATACAGGGTAGTTATTCGGGTTGTGTGGATCACTCACCGTGAATGCCAACCTAGTTTCTCTGTATAGGCGCGTAAATTGTCCTCCAAAAAATAGAATCGTAGCATACGTCATGTCAAGCTGGAGAGATCCTCCAACCTTGGTGCCCCAGGACCTGGATAACAACATACCATATTTCGGAGGGATATCGGCAACCACTACGTCCATTAGAATTCTTTTTGCGGGTATTTGTGCCATATTTACTACCAAGTCTTTAATCATGCCTATACATTTAACTCTTCTTGAATCAAATGAATATAAATATCCATAAGGCCTAGTGATTTCGAGACCCAATTTATCCATAATGTCTTTAGGCATTACATTGTGGGATACTCCAAAATCTAGCATGTAGTTATGGAGTAGGTGGTTGAACAAGGTTAACGTGATATAGAAGGGGGCGACAATGTCTTTGGAGCCTTCGAAATGTGGACCAAAAACTATGTTCGGCTTGTCATCTTCTAAGTTAATGACATCGTCTTGGCTTTCGTTTTCTGAAAAACTAATCATCTTGGCAATTTTTTTTTTCTGTATGTGGGGTTTTTCACCAGTTCGACCAGAGGTATAGGAATCTTGATTTTGTTTATTTCATTTTCCAGACTAAAATTTCCCATGGTTTTTTCGCTCTCTATGTTTTGGGCCTCCATTCCCTTCTTTTCAGCTTTCTTTTGTGGTGTGGATTTGGTTTCACTCCCAGGGACCTATGTTTTCACGGCGAGTGTTCCTACTGACTTTGGCCTGACAAGTTGCGTGTCAGTGGTGTTGGTTTTCACAGTCTGCTTCTCAGCAGTTTTGGGGGCCGCTTCGTCAGCTTCGCCCCTCGGCAGGATCCTTTTCGTTAGGGCGGTTGGAAGACTCTTGTTTCTAGGTCTTAAATTGTATTTCTGGTACAGTTCGGCTATTATATCATCTGCAATACCCTGATAGGTCAAATCTTCAGAAGCGTTGTTGCTTACATCGTCTTCCGATTTATTTTCTTTATTTAAGGATTTTTCATAATCTTGTCTCGATAAATAGGGTTGTAGACTATCGTCACCAAGATTATTTATATCCTCGTCTAACTCTTCAAAATCTTCTAGGTCTTCCCCTCTAATGATGTTTTCACCCTTGAAGGGCGTTGGAATTTTCTTATCCTCATTCTTAATTAGTTTTTGTGGGGCTTGAGGATCCAGATTCCTTCTGAAATCTCTCCTAGGAAAATGATTTTTCTTTATTTATCGAGTTCCATTTTTGAGATCTTATTTGACAACTCCCTAATTATCCTAGCCATCTCATCTATTTTATCTCCTCGAGATTTCCCCGGTCTTGAGAATCCACCTTCTTCTTTGAATTTTTTATTTTCTTTGTTCCCAGTTTCTACTTTGACTTTTAGTTTTCCTGATGCCATCATGTGCGATTCAATTTCTAGGGCATCATCTTGCATCTTGGTGAGATCTACTGATCTCCTTTCTCTTAATAATAGAGCGAAATTAGGGTCAAAGGCTCCAGCGAAAGTTACTTTTTCTGCGGGTTGAGAAGGTTTGACCTCGACCGAGAATTTATTATACAACTTGTTAAACCTTTGAGTGAACTCAAGAACTGATTCTGAGCTTTTCTTTCTGAGAGACCCAAATTTATTTAGGTAATAGAGGTGGTCTCTCCTTTCTCCCCATTGTCTGATAAAAGTGTTTTCAAGTTCTTCGTAAGACCTTACAGATCCCGCTGCCAGGGCTCGGAACCAAGTCCTCACATGTCCTTCAAAATTCTGAATGAGGAGTCTAGAGTAGAAATCTTTGTGCTCGATTCCGAGGATGTCAACAAACTGGTCAAAGAAATTGATGTGTTCTTGTGCGGTTAAATCTCCTTCCCCTATGAATTTGGGAAGACTTTTCATGTAATTTTCTGGAAGGTCGTGTAGGGGAACCGAGAGGACAAGAGGGGCATATCTAGCAGCCACATTAGAAAAGATTCCAGGGAGTGGTAATTGACCGCCTGCTTCTCCTCCTGAGGCACCATCTACAACACCACTTCCATCTCCCGCACCTCTGTGTGCAGCCATTGATGGATTTGAGGCTGAAACTCAGAGTGTATGAGGAGAAAGTTCACGGAAGTTTGGTAGATTTTCGATTGTGCTTGAATGTGACAGAAAGGTTACGGGGAACTGATTTTCAAGACACATGAAACTGTAGAAAGAAGGCCCAAGAAGAAAAGAACTTGTTTCTCCAGACTCATAAGATGAATATATCGGAGAATCAACGGGGGTTGAATCAAAATACATTGGGCATTCGTCAGAGTACTTGGTAGTAGGAGTGTGCACTTCGGGAAAAGAGAATGTATCGATTGAAAGGGGGAGTGAGATGGATCTCTCAAGTATTCCCCTAACGTTCGAATGTGTAGAATTAGGTTGACAGATGGTATGTGTCGGTGAAAATATTTTTCTAAGGGATCTTCTTGATTTTAAAATCTTTTCCGGATCAGAAACTGGCGAAGTCTGTTTGTCGTCTGGGTTATTCCTAGTATTCTTTCAACTCGAAGCCATCTTATTTACCGTGGAGTCGCCAAGTGAAAGATGAAGGTAGCCTTAAAAAGTTTTTGATCTTTGTTCACTATCAAAGAAAGAAAATGTCAATGCCATTCTTCCCAGGTAAAAGATTCATTTCTTCGGTCCCCAGCAACGGTGCCAAAAAGATGTTGTTCCTGAGTTTATACTTTAAGGCTCTAAAGTATACCGTTAAAGCATATGATATGAGTAAAGAAAGTTAAGGTAGACAAAGTCGGATTTGAAGGATAACCACTATGGTTGGTTCCTTAATTTCTTCGTTGAAATTCCCATTTTTCTTGGATGCTTATGTCCCGTTCAATGGCTGCCCATGAACGTTCTAATTCGACCCGAGTGTTTACTATTTACAAGATAGTGTTAAATAAATTTAGGGCAATGCTAGTCTGATCAGAAAGAACGGGTTCTACATTAGGTTGTCTTAAGGCAGACACAGTCATGAGGGATAATGGTTGGAAGAAGGTCTAAAACTTTGTTCAATAAAGTGTGTTGCTTTCTGATTTTGATTATAAGAGAAGAAATTTCAAACATAGATTAAGATTCGACAGATCAGAGGTCATTTCCTGTTCCTGAGTTAGATTTTAAAGAAATGATATTGACAAGTGAAAAACATGGAATTTTTTAACAAAAATGAGGCATCAATCATGGAAGAATCTCACTTTGCATCGAGGAAAGATGAAAGACGAGAGGACTCTAATGAAACACAAGCCATTGCATCGTAAATAATCTACAGGTCTTGAAATTGTTGACAGTAGGTATAGAGGAAAAACTGTAAATAATTAGATAACCCAATGACTTGGAACCATTAGTAAATATTATGCTAAAATATTGTTAAAATTTCATGAAAGATACACATAAGAAAAAATACTATGAGCAAAAACAAAGAAAACACATAGCTCGGGATTGACAAGATCTGGAATCCCCGCTTTGCATTCTTATTAACCACTGCAAAAAGTGTCTCCCATACAATGGACACCAAAAAACCCCTTTTCTTAGTCCTAAAAATTTACATTTATACAAAATTTCCAATCCTTGGCGGTTGGGGAATCTCTAATTTCTAGGAACTAGCTATTTATCGTAAATAAGTTGAAAACTGTTTTACAAGATTTTCTTTATCTTTCTTTTATTTTTATAGCTACACTTTTCAAACTGGTACTTTATTGCTATGTTGAAGACTCTCCTTCTTTTGCTCTGACACATTTGATGCATTTGTTGAGGAAAGGTGAAGACGTTTTGGGAGGCTCTGGGAACTCCTTTGCTTCATATAGATATGCCTTTCTCTGTATCTTTGGGAAATAGTCTTCAACTCTTTTATCTGCAAACTTTATTGACTGCAATTTTAAGTTTGGATGAATCAACGACCTATTGATTAAGGTGACATCCATTTCTTTAGCTGTTAAATCTCCATCTGGATCTCACTTAGATCTTCTTTAAACTTTAATTGGTGTCTCGCAATATTTATCTGCCCTAGAATCCCTATGCAATTTTCCTTCCCAATGTTTAATGACCCTTTGTCTAAGATATCAAAAACCTCTTCATAGTTGTCTTTGATCTCTTTAACTATTCTTTTGTTTTCCATTATGTTGGCTTCCCATATTTTGAGAATAATGTCACC
The DNA here is from genome assembly GCA_009831015.1 of Picea engelmannii. Classification (NCBI taxonomy): domain Eukaryota; kingdom Viridiplantae; phylum Streptophyta; class Pinopsida; order Pinales; family Pinaceae; genus Picea; species Picea engelmannii. Next base: position 959,296 of record ML777600.1, on the reverse strand, counting down.
TCTGATTTGCTCTGTGGCTGATAATTTTGTAGTTTTGGATGTCTCTTCGTTCATTGAACATATGATTTCCCTTTGAAGAGAGACCCTTATTGTTTTAGCTTCTTTTTCCTTCATGATGATGTTATCAAAAGAATTGCTTGCTTCATGGAAGAAATTCTGGAGGATCTCTATCTTGGAAATCAACTTTTGTTGTTCAACTTCTAGCTCTGCATGCACTTCCAGTGACTGGGCCTGGAAAACTTTCAGATCTATGACTAGATCTTCAATTGAATTTAATTTTGTTTGTAATTGATTTATGATTTATTCTTGCGTTTGACTTGTCTGCACTCTCTCTTCCATCTCGCTGAGGCTTGTTTTCAGGGATTGAATCTCTTGCTTATCCCTGGCTCTGGCTTGGTCCAGACCTTTATTTATACCTTCTTCAATCCTTTTTTCATTCTCCTTTAATTGGCCTTGTAGTTTAGTGATAATGAGGTTTCTCTGTCTCAGACGTGCTTTCATATTTTCAACAATGAAATGGTTAGCTGTGGCTAACGCTCCCATAGAACCAACTACTTTGGTAGTGAAATCTTCTTCCTCTAAATTATGCCCGTCTATTATGATTTTGTGCTTCTTTACCATTTCATTTTCCCTTTGATGCATTTCCTGCTTCAACACTGCCTTTCTCCTCTTACTGAAAAAATAATCAGATGGAGGAATCTCTTCTTTGGAGATGGGCTCAAGGTCACTAACATATAGGGCTCCCAGCTGGGGGAAATCGAAAGTGGATTGTAATGGAGTCAATGAGGCCATGGGAGCACCTAGTTCTATAGATATTACCTCCTCTATTGTTTTGTAGGTATTACCATGAATTGTAGATGATGAAGGGAAATCTGGTTTATCAGACATTGGGGGTGTCTGAGACCTTTTTTCCATTCTTGAGTTCTCTGCCTTTTGTCCCTCTATTTTCCGTGGAGACTCTTCGGTTTATTCAGGAATTCTCTTTGTATTACCCTGCCCTCCTGATCCAAAACCTGGGGGTATGCTTCCTTGTTCTGGAGGCTGAGTTAGCGCTTCTCCTAGTAATACCCCAGGTGAACCACTTCTCCGATGTTTTTGGAAGTTCAGGAAATTGTTTTGCAAGTCAAGTGACAAAGATTGAAACCTGGCCAACACTTCATCATAACTTATAACTCCTCTAAACATGTTGTCACAAGGGGAATGTTCATGTTCATATGCTTTTAGATTGCAGTTGACTTGGTGATTACCCACAATTTTGTGGGGATCATATTTCCTGTGATCGAGATTTAGCAACTTTATCTCTCCTAATGCGACCGCCTCCGCCTTCGAATGCCCTAGATTGAGTAGCAAATATTTCCCAACCTGTACAGGGAAAATAGGCCAGAATCACTTTTGGGCCATTTTTAATTCATTCACGATGCCACCTATTACTATCTGATGAGCCACCTCCCTGCATACTAGTCTATCAGGGAGGGATTTTGGTAGTGCGTGGGGAGGGATTGAACATCCGAAAATCCTAATGTAGGAAACATTTTCTTCTATAAAAAAATCAACGACGGCCTTGAGACTTTCCATGACTGACTCAGAAATACGGGGAGGCTCACAGCCATACAACATCTAGTGCACCAGAATCACCACGAAGTGGCATATTTCGTAGAAGGAATCCCTAGGATTTTCTTCCCACAACTTAGAATAATATTGATGAATGGGTTTATTGGAGGTTGGATTCCAACTCCAATTCATCAGAGGGAAAGGGGTCATGAAGCATATGGTGTCCATGATGTAGGCGAAAATATAGAAGGCCACTAGTTGGCCCTTGGATTTTGTGGTTTGGTACTCTGTTACCTCCTTAGATAAATTGTCTGACAGGATTTTGTACCAGTTGAAACTAAAACCTTCAGCTGCTTCATGAAGAAGAGGCACCCATGCCGCAGGGAAATGAGTGGGGTTTTTCTTTCTGAAGAGTCTGCAAAGCATCATGGCTACATAGACCATGTATTCATTTAGTGATGCTATGGCATATTTCCCGTGAGTATCGGCCCTGAACTTTGCTGGTACTCCCCACCAGTCTCTAATTATATCAGGGTATGTCTGATCTACCTCTGTGCATTCCTTTATTTGGAATTCGGCTATGAATTCAGCATTATAAATATACTTAGGATTAGGGTATAGCATGTACATTACTTATATATGTTATGGCCTGAAGGAACACATGACGACCCCACGACTGTCCATAATGCTCCTTGGCTTTGCGTCTTCTCTCTCTAAGGCCCAATATATCATGTCATTATATGGCATGAGTCATGGGCGTGCTGCTATTTTGTGAAGTTCAAACTCTGCTATGTCCTGGAGTTTGTTCTCATAATCATGCGGGAAGTTCTTAATTTCGTAATCTAGATTCTCGAAGATTTGCCTCCAAGATTTGATAGAATCAATAGCGTGGGGTGTGGTATCAACTACGACATCTCCTTCTATACTTGTGCTTTCAACAATTCCCTCAACCTTCTTAAGTACCCTCTTAGGTTCCATAGCGTTCGCACTAGATTGAAAACCTGTTGTAGATGAGAAAATATATAAGCCTGGATGAATACAACTCACTCGTGATTGTAAAAGATAAGAATAAAATTTGAAATGAAGAGTTGTAGTTCTTCTAACTCATCCTTTAATGGATGTACTGAGACGGGCAGTAAGACTTTAATGTTTTAAATGAAGAAGATGAGCTCAAAGATACACATTTAAACTTAAAAATCTTAATTCGTCCTATTACAGATATTATCATATATCGGCGATTCAACTTGGAGTTTCAAGATGACTATTTCTTAAAATGACGAATCCCAAAACCCGAAAGAATTTTAGTGATTACTAATCATGTTTTAAAATGACTTAATTCAAGTTTAAGGCTTTGTTTTAGAGTTTATGATTTCGCAATTCAGAGTTTTGGGGATCACGTACCCAAGAGATATGTCATATGCAACCCTCAAATGTGAAAAGAGAATAGCTTAAAGCGGACGTTAATCATTTGTATTAAAACCTTAATTAATCAAGATTATCCATGATTAATACTTTCATAAATCAAGAATCGGGAAATCACAGACCTATATTTCAAGAGTGCTTTGTTACTGGGAAACCTGAAACTCCGAAAGATTTAAGATTCACTGATTGTGATCAAGGGTTTAATTAATCACATTTAAAGTTACTTTGTGAATAAGCACATTGGGATTTATAACATTTGTTTCCCCTTATATATATATATATATATATATATAAAGAAAATTAAAATCCCTTTCGGAAAATTGGCATTGAGATTTTGGAGTTGTGAACTTTATTGACTGCTTTATGAAACACCAAACTCTGAATCATGAAAGGTTTCATTTTGTCCCTCCNCCCCCCCCCTTTTTTTTTAATATTAGGGCGGCTCCATACTAGGAAAAAACAAAGTCTTTGGTCAGAGATAAAAATTCATATCTTGTTTCAATAGAGGGCCCATGCAATATGGGAGAATCCCAACATGAACCATCGGTAGAAGTTGGCCAGTCCCAAGAATCTTTGAAGCTCGATTAGTGTGGTGAGGGTTGGAAAGTCACATATGACTTGAATATTAGTTGGATCAACATGTACCCCATTCTCATCAACAATGTAGCCCAAGTATTTGACCCTGTTCATGCCAAAAGAGCATTTTTCCAAGTTTGCATATAGCTTGTGCTACCACAAAGTTCTAAAAGCCTATTGAATATGCCACATGTGATCCCCCCAAGTTCTGTTGGAGATGAGGATGTCATCCAAATATACCACCACAAAGGAGTTGGTGAAGGGTCTCAATACATCATCCATCAACCTCATGAAAGTGGTTGGTGCATTTGTTAATCCAAAGGGAATGACCAACCATTCAAAGAGACCTTGTTTATATTTAAAGGTTGTCTTCCATACATCAATTGGTTCGATGGGAACCTCGTGGTAGCCATAATTTAGGTCAATCTTACTGAAGAAAGTTTCCCCCTTGAGTTGGTCAAGAAGATCATCAATCCTGGGAATTAGGTATCGGTTCCTGACTGTGAATTTGTTTAAGGATTTGTAATCAATGCAGAGTCTCCAAGTCCCTTCCTTCTTATACACCAGTACAATCGAGCTCTCGCAAGAGGAGGAGTTGGGTCTGATGTGCCCCTTTTGAAGAATCTCTTGGATCTAACACTTGATTTTGTCATTTTCCATTAGAGAGTGACGATAGACTGGTCCATTAGGTAGAGGTGCATCAGGGGTCAGATCAATTGGATTCTTGAATTGGTAGTGTGTCGATACCTCAGTGGGTGAGGAGAAGATGTCTTTGTATTCTTCCATGATCACATCCACTTACTTCTGCTGCAACGAGAGGCTCTATGTAGAGGCCATGGATGTGGCGGCGACTTTCTTATTACTATGAGAATGGATCACAAAGAATATGAACTTCCCGGTTTGTGAAATGACCTTACTGCATTTCTTAGTAGAGATTAAAGAAATAGAGGTAGGTGGCGCTACCTCTCGTATCCTGTACAATTGTCTACCCAAAGAAATAATAACATTGCAGGGTCTAGACTCATACATAGCATGAAGCTTCCACAAATATGGTTGTACTAAAATAACATCACAAACTTCAAGGGGAGAAATATCACACAATACCTCATCCTTGAAAGGCTTGATGTCGTAGGGTAGATGACATTGTTGGCTGACACGAAGATCCATTTCTTGGCGAAGCCAACTAATGGTGTAGGGTTGTGGGTGCAGTGTCGTTGGTAGGTCCAACAACTTCATGACCTCTGCTGAAATTAGGTTCTTCTGACTATCACTATCAAAAATGAAATGAAGTGGAGCCCCCTTTACCCACATTTATGAGTGAAATAGGTGTTCCACTTCCTCTGGTTCTTTTGGTTTTCTTGGAAATATTTTGGTGGTAGTGATAGTGACACTTGGTTCAAGACTGATAATCTACTTCCCTCCTTCATGATTTGATTCAGAATCAAAATCGACCTTTGACTCGAAAGCCTTCAGCTCAACCATGACTGACTGGAGTGACATTATTCAGTGTTGTGCCAAGGGATTTTATGTTACTCACACCATTTTCCCATGTCCTTCTCCATCTTCTCATTTCCCTTCTTGTGTTGCGGCTTGGAGTGTTTGTTCTAAGAGAGACCATCTCGGCTTGGTCCCTTGCTATGTGGGTTGGGCCCGCCTTTTCCCTGCTTCGACTGTGAGGAGTTTGTAGGTCCAAACTCTTGCCTCTTCTGCTTAAATTTTTGCTCGATCTTGACAACGTATCTATAAGTCGTGCCCAATGAGGTGGTGTCCAGAAACTTCATTTATGTTTGAATGTATCTATATAAACAACTGTGTTATTTGAGAACTAAATGAATATCAGAGTCTTTGATACCCAATTTGGTGTGAAGGGTATGGAAAATATTGGTGAAATCTAGTACTGTATGGTACCTTTCTTGACGCAGGGTGGTCCATCTAGTTTACTGGTCCTCGTAGCTTCCAACAAGGTAGTATTGTTCTTTAATGGTGTCCCAGAAGGAATCCCATGTAGGGGACACCAAAAATATTTCATATTCCTCTACAGACCTTTTCTCAGAGTAAGTATCCCACCAATACTTAACATGGGGGATGACCTTGAGGAGTGAAAAAATAATATTTTCCCTATCAGAAAAATTGTGGACCAAAAAGTACCCTTTGAGCAGATTCATGTTGGGTCTGTGTTATATTCTTTTCATGTGTGTGTGTGGGTACGTCAGATTCGAAAGTTGTGTCTGATGATCCTTCCCTAGTAGTGATGTTTGTTTCATGTGCATCGGGTGCTTCCTAGCGGGGTCCCAGGGGGGCCAGGTATGGACCCCCCTAGTTACACACAGCGTTTGGGGCAGCGCCCCGAAATTATTTTTGGGCGTTTTTGTTATTTTAGCGGATTTTTCTATTTTTAGCAGTTTTATAAATTAATTCCATATTAAGGGATTAGGGTTTTGGTATCTACGAAATACCTAAAAACATTGTATATATATTGTATGGTGAATGGTGAAATTAATACAATGAAGCATTGAAAGGTTTTCTCCTGGTTAAGGGTTTCCGGTATAAATCTCTGTGTACTATGTGTATGAGTCATTGATTACTTTTTGTTTTTCTTAAGAATCTATATGCATTGATTTACTTCATAGGTTTAAAACTTACATGTGGTATCAGAGCTCGTTTTTGGCTTCATAGGGACGCCTTTGTTGTTGAGGGTTTGGCTCGATCTTGCTAGATCAAGTTTATCTTGGGTCTGTGATAAACCTAGGTTTAGTGGGAGATTTTGTAGTGCTGATTCAAGTGTAGAAAGAGGAATGGCGCGCTCTTCTAGACTCGAGATAGATAATTTCAGCGATAAAAACTTTGAGCTACGGAAGCTCAATATGGAGGACCTTCTTGTAGACAAAGAATAATGGATCGTTGTGGATCCTGGTACACAACCTACTGGTACACTGCCTACTGGCACACATTCAGCTGGTACACAACCTACTAGTACACAAACTACTAGTACAAGACCTACTGGTATGTCGAAGGAAGATTGGGAGAAGTTGGATAGAAGAGCAAGGAGTACTATTTGACTCTGCCTGGCAGATTCGGTGTTGTTGAATGTGTCGGGAGAATCTACAGCCAAGGAACTATGGGATAAGTTGGGGAATTTGTATCAATCAAAGTCCCTGGTAAACAAGTTGTTTCTTCGAAATAAGCTATATCATATTAGGATGGAAGATGGATATTCTATGACAGAACATATAAATTCCTTTAATACTCTGGTAAGTCAACTTGTCTCTGTTAATATTACGATTGCAGAAGAAGATAAGTGTATTACTTTTTTATGTTCTTTGCCAGACTCTTGGGATAATCTGGTTGTATCAATTGGTAGTACCACTCAATATACATTGAAGTATGAGGATGTAGTTTCATCCTTGTTATCTGAAGAGATGAGGCGGAAAAACATGGATGACCATAGCACATATTCTTTATTTATAAGAGGTTGGATCCAAGACAGGAATCTTGGTAAGTGGTTGATCGACTCAGGTGTGTCATACAATATGACTCCTCACAGGGAGTGGTTCTCTGAATATGAAAAATACGATGGTGGTGATGTATTCCTAGGAGATGAATCGACAACCAAAATCATGGAACATGGAAGGGTTAAGTTGTTGCTAAAATATGGAAGGATTAGAACTCTCCCTGGGGTCATGCACATTCCAAAACTAGCCAGGAGCCTAATATATGTAAGCAAGTTGGATGATGCAGGAGTGGATACTATATTTGGAAAGGAAAGTTGCAAGATGGTCCGAGGAGAAATGGTGTTTATGAGGGGAGATAGGTGTGGAACTCTGTACAAGTTGTTGGGAAGCACTTATACTAATGGGTGTAACAGTTTTGTTGTCCCTGAGAAGAGAAATAAAGAAGACAAGACCAATATTGTCCCTGGAAAGAAGACCGTGTTGTGGCATCAAAGACTAGTACATATTGGAGATAAGGGCCTTCGAACACTAGACTGTAAAGGTATGGTTGAAGGTATGTCTAAATGCACTCTGGATTTTGATTTTTGTGAACATTGCATATATGGTAAACATAATCGAGTAAGATTCCTATCTGGTGCTACAAGAGTAAAGGGGATCTTAGAGTTGATACACAATGATGTGTTTAGACCTGTGCATGTTTGATCACTAGGTAAGTCTGTGTATTATGTTTCATTCATAGATGATTTCTCAAGGAACACATGGATTTATTTTCTTAGAAAAAAATCTGAGGTATTTGATAAATTTAAAGAGTTTAAGGCTCAGATAGAAAATCAGACAGAGAAGAAAATAAAGTTATTGAGAATATATAATGGTGGATAATTCTACAGAAATGAATTCGAAGAAGTGTGGTATAGCAAGGCATAAGACTACTCCATACACTCTGTTATCACTCCAAGAAACCCTCTGTGGTTGCAGACCAGAGGTGCTTGGTAACTTAAGAAATGAATGTTTTTTATATTTTGTGAATGTGGATCAATGGGACAACTCAATATAGCTTATGGCATTCAAACATGAAAATGATAAACAAATAGACAGTGCTCTCAAAGATTGATTAATCAGCAGATAGCTTTAAAGTGGGTGAAGAAAAGATTGTAACTAAACCAGTACAAGGTAGGGTCTAAGAGACAATCAAAAGACTTATTATCAGGCTATGAGCTAAAAAATGGGATAACAACCATTCAAAGCTTGACAACACAGATAATAATGCAGAAGAAAAGATGGAAAGCTGACAATCAAAATTGAAAGGAACCTGTGATCTGTATTAACATCAAAAAGTCTGAGTACAATAGCCAATTACTCTATCCAAAATCGAACC
>ML777600.1:923267-935896 GCA_009831015.1 Picea engelmannii | reverse complement strand
AGAACAAATTCCTACAGTTGTTGTATATCGCCATCCACATCATATAGAGATGCAAAAGTCATCAAGGCAAGGGCATGTGCATGAACACATTTATGCACCAGCAGGGCACCAGATAGGAAAGATAAAGATAAAGACAGGGCAACTGCGACATGCCGCAGAGAAAGATAAGGGTGCAAAGGTAGCAGATAGACATCATGTTCGACTTCCATTGGGATGGATGGATGGTCGTACTTGGTACCAATTGGCTACATTGCTTAGCCAGTCATATTGTATGGTTTATTCTAATGTTTCGAGGACGAAACATGTGAAGGGGGATGGAATGTGGTATACCTAGGGAGGTAATATGGGGTACCTAGGGAAGTACCCAATGGGAATGTAGTTATGTGTTATTAGTGGAAGTCATTTAATATATGGGAATGTGGTCATTCAATGTAAGGTGGACTAGGTCCACTATATTAATAAAGGCCCACTATGGTAGTTGGATGTAATAAATGTGAGAAGGCTCTCTAGAAGGTTCCTAGGAGATAGGGAGATCCATATAAAGAAGTCTATGCAATGTAATGAAACAAAGTGAAGAATATTGTGATTGTACAAGCAATGATTGCTTGAGGAGTTTTATCCTTCCATAAGAATTAATATATGGTGTTACCCTACCTCAAGGGTTTTGGATATTTCTTGTATTCATTGTTATGGTGAATGGTTTATTGTCTATTCTTGGTTATTTTTGAAGTATATTTGCAGATCTGGTATAGGTACTTAACAGTGTCAGTCGAAGATTGCATCGGCATGATTGTTGTATCAACCAAAGAAGGAACGGAATGTTGTGAAACCATATATGCCTCAGAACCCGAAGGGCCCTTTGGTGAGCCCCATGCTTCTGGTATCCCAGTAGTAATAGGACACAAACGAGTAAGGTGACTTAATTTGCAAGTCCTGCAAAGGAATCTGAGCTTACTTCTGAGACGTATAGGCTTCTCAATCATATGAATTCCCCCAGCATGCCTTGCAGTGGTTGGTGACATGCTCCCAACATGACTTGCAGAGGCTAGTAGAAAATATCCAACATGACTAGCAGAGGTTGGTGATGGATCCCCAACATGAATAGCAGAGGTTGGTGATGAATCCCCAACATGACTAGCAGAGGTTGGTGATGGATCCCCAACATGACTAGCAGAGGTTAGTGATGAATGTGCAGTGTGACTAGCAGTGACCAGACATGTGCCCCCAACATTACTTGCAGCGGTTGGTTGCAGGTCTTCAACATGACTTGCAGAGGTTGTCGACCAATCTTCAACATGACTAGCATAGGTTGGTGATATAATTCCAGTATGACACGCAGTGACTAAAATTGTGCCCCTAGCATTACTTGCAATGGATGGTTTCATGTTTTCAACATGACTTGCAGAGGTTGTCAACCAATCTCCAACATGACTAGCAGTAGTTGGTGATATAATTTTAGTATGAAACATAGTGACTGGACTTGTGGAGATATTGAATTGTGTCATTTGAGTCCAAGGTGCAAGGAAAGATTGATTTTAAGAAATTGTAGGCCAAGAAGGATCCTGGTTTACACCTTGTCCTTGTCCGGCAGGATAGTATCCTCCTCCATACTGATTCATAAAGGATTGTAAGGGCATCGACATTGAGGAAGCCGCTTGTGAAGAGAAAGCGACATGAAAATGGTTACTCATGTGAGGATATATGTTGCCCCCAGATGAAGGAACTTCATGAGGGGGGTTGCCCATACTATAAAAATAATTCCCTCCGGATGAAGCACCAAAGGGGAGACAGAGGTCCTCCATGGGAAAAGTGTTCGTAGGAATTGACATAATGGAAGAAGGATAAGTGGATGGAGTGTAACACATGGAAGGATTGCTTAATCGGGCACTTACTTCTCGCATAGTGGATTCGTAGGAAGGAAGATTCTAACCTCCTACCGTAAGAGGTTTTTGAAGGATATGACTCCTACCAAATGAAGAGGGATAAGACTCATTATAGACTCCTAAGTCCAACTAGTAATCAAAGAGCATACCAAAAAGTCAAATGGCCAATATGCATGCAAACGGGCTAAAGTGGCTAAGTGGCCTCCCTCGCTAAAGAAGGTATGCCTCGTCCAGGAGGGACCTGAGACTCCCTGCTAAATTTTGGAGGTAACAAAATCAGTTATAAGGGCCCTCGTAGGCTTAACAACCAGCCAGTCAAATCCCCCTGGAGAGGTAATCTTCCATAAAGGTTGTGTGTTGTCTGACCCCTATCTGACTCAGGATACAAGCAGAATAACCCCTGCAAGTAACCTATGAGAAGGCTAAGTCAAGCAACTAATCAACCACTGTATAACCGATGCATAGGAAAACAATTGTAAGTCTGGATTACCGTATGGGCAGGGCAGCAAATCCCGAAACCTTGAAAGTACCACCTCTCACAGCGATATGGATACTATCAAGATCCCCAAATATGAATAAATCCACAGAAATATCTCTAACTCTAGGTGAGTATCCATGGGTTATCCCTTCAACAAACTTTGCGCGACCTCTTTCTTAACTCCGGTGTGAGCGGAGCCTCCCGATATTACCAATTATACAATGGACTTCTCAACTCCCTGTCTCAGACACATATGTTGATTTAATTGCCTTGGAGAAGTTTACTCACAAAATCCTATTCCAAGGCACTAAATCCTAGGCTAGTTTGTGCACCCTAAAAAATAAAATCATGACTAATCAATTTTAGTTTAAAGCGTAAATTTTATTGGTCGTGATTACTCAAAAAGGTATGGAAATGAAACTCATGGTGTTATGACTCTGCATAAAAATAAAAATAGATATAATGCAAAGCCTAACTTTAACTTTTCAGTGAATGATATGCTAAATAAAAACAATGCAGTCTTCAATTTCAACTCTGCAATTCAGAAGTAAAATGCAATCTTTCGCTAAATGTGTTAAGCTAATGATAAATATTCAAAGACAAAAATACCAACCAATGCAAAATGCCTATTTTTTGTATTTTCAATGTATTTAAAAAGAAAATGCATTTACTGATAAGCGACTTGATATATAACTTCTATTGTGTATAAAAGAAATCACTCGAGCAGAATACCAAGCAGCTAAGTGGACAGTCCAACTACGAAGGACAAATCAAAAACGAAAAACAAAGAGAAAGATGCCACCCAAAAATTCAACTCCAAAAAGGTTTCCTGTCATCCCAGATAATCTCAAAAGGTACCACAGATACCTAAGAAGGCTCAGTGATATTCAAAACCTACCGAACAATCACTAAACCAAGCAAACAAGCAAGGGGGAAGTGGTATATGCTCTTGTTCAAGAGAAAAGGGTATATATATGCCTCTTGTAGTGGGACAAAAAATGTATACACGCGACTGTCAGGGCAAAAGGGGCGTATATCTTTTAAAACAAGGCTAGGCAAGGTTAAAAGGCTAAAAACTCAGACCCAGAGTGAACAGACTCTGTCCAACTATGATACGACAAGAAATACAAAGGCAAAAGACCAATGTAAGAAGGAAAAACACTTCAACCCTTAGAAGGAAGATCTCTCCCCAGTGGAGTCGCCAATTCTGTTACAAGGGAAAAACTCTCTATGGCCAAGGGTAAACCACAACAGACAGGTATCACTAAAGAAATCAACTCAATTCCAACATGTGCTATATAAACTAATGTGAAATACGAGGAAGAAGCCTACCTCGATCCAATCATTTGATGTCATTCCACCGTTGAGCACTTTGACCCAAAGCTTTACACTTGCAAAAAGTTCTCAACAAACAAGCGATGCAAGTATATAGTGATGGTATATAAAATGAGTTAGCACATTAGATAGTACAATCCATTAATAAACATTACAAACATTCCCGTGGATAATAATCATATATTTGCAAGATATCGATAGGAAGAGAAAGGAGTATTTCTATTAATAATTGATCAACAAAAGTATCAACATTACAGACTTCTGTGTCGGCACGGTTCGAAACCAAGAAACCAAGTTCCTTCCAGCTAGGTCTCCACCACTTCAATCCTCCACCAAAGGCAAGCTCATAGAAAAGAGATAATGAGATCCTCTTGACAATAAGGGGAGATCTTGGGGGTTGAACACTGTGTTCAAACTTGAGGGACAAAGGGATGCAGACTCAATATGAAGTAATTTCTCTAGAGTAACTTTGCTCTCAAAGTTGAATGCTTTCTCTCTCTTTCCATAGCTCGAAATTGTGCTCTTATAGCCTCTAGAATGCAACTAAAGGTCCAAGTCGGAACGTTTCCAGTATATGGAAGGCCAAAGATCATAGATCATTTGTTGTTACATGGAAACCCGACCTCATTTTGTATTTTCTGGCACAAATCCCGATATACACGAGATGTAGTGGAGCAACAAGCGTATATGTGGAAAAATATATAATTTTGGCTCTAGATTTATCAAAAAGGGGTTTGATAAGTCTGCATAGGGAAATGGAAACAGGCCCTTTGTGCAAGATAGCAATGGTGAGGCAAATATTACTATAACACATATGTCAGTGCAGTTGGCAGTTTGATGTATGCAATGGTCTGTACTAGACTGGACATTGCACATGCAGTGGGAGTTTTGAGTAGGTATATGTAAAAACTAGGGAAGGATCATTGGACAATAGTAAATAGGGTCTTCATTTATTTGTGTGGCACTACCAATTATGGATTGTGCTACCAAGGAAGACCAGGATTGGACAGAGTGGTGGACATACATGGCTTCTTTGATGCAGATTGGTCTGGAGATATGGATCACAAAATATCTACAAGTGGGTATGTGTTTAACCTATTTGGAGGAGAAATCAGTTGGATGAGCAAAAGACAGGATGTAGTCACACTCTCAACTATAGAAGTTGAATACATGGAAGCCACTCATGCAAGAAAGGAAGCAGTATGGTTATAGAGATTGTGTTCAGGTATTGGGTTGGTACAACAAGCAGTGAAATTAGATTATGACAGTCAGAGTGCAATCTTCTTGGAAAAGAACCCATTGACAAAGCATATTGATGTTCAATATCACTTTGTGAGAGACGTGGTTGAAGAAAATAAGGTGTTGCTGGAAAAGGTTGACACTTTGAAGAATGTTTTAGATTCATTGACAAAGTCTGTGAGCACAGAAAAGTTCTCCTGGTGTAGAGCAACAATGGGCATTATTGCCCTGGCTTATTAACTATATAATCCTATGGACCCCTGGATGAAAATAAAAAAATAAGTGGGAGAATGTTGGGTATGTGTTATATTCTTTGCATGTGTGTGTGTGGGCACGTCAGATTCGACAACTGCGTCCGACGATCCTATTTTTGGGCGTTTTTGCTATTTTAGCGATTTTTTTCTATTTTTATCGGTTTTCTAAACTAATCCCATATTAAGGGATTAGGGTTTTGGTATCTACTAAATACCTAAAAACATTGTATATATATTGTATGGTGAATGGTGAAATTCATAAAATGAAGCGTTGAAAGGTTTTCTCCCGGTTAAGGGTTTCCAGTATAAATATATGTGTACTATGTGTATGAGCCATTGATTAATTTTTGTTTTGCTTAAGAATCTATATGCATTTCTTTACTTCATATGTTTAAAACTTACAATTAAACCATTTATCTACATCATATGCATTTATCAATCCTTCAAATAATAGAATATCAAGATTTACTTGTACCTTGAAGGGGGGGTTGCATGTCCACTTGATGAAGATGCTTCTCCCGTGGGCAGTCGTCGAAGGATCTGTGCAAAGTTTTCCATCATTTCATTCCTTTGTCATGCGAGGGATTCCTTGAGAAACATTTTAATAGTATATCTTGCTCCATCGTATTTCTTTTCATCCCCCATGGGTTTTTTTCGGGCTCGGCGCGACTGATATTGCAATGACTTGATTGGTTCGAGTCCCAACTTCTTGTACCCAGATCTTGTCGGGGACATGCACAAAGAAGAGTAAATGAAGAGCAGACTGCTCTGATACCATTGATCTGGATTTAGGAGAGGAACGAACTGATTAACATACTAAATACAAGAAACACAGAGATATGAAGAATAACACAGATATCCAGTGAACAATATCTTCTATTAAATAAATGAAATAGGATGAAACTAAAAATTGCATAAATGAAACACTTGTTTGAATGGTGGTAGTTATCTCTAAGAAGAGATGTGGCTGCTACGCACATCCGTCTGAGTAGAATCCTTAAAATGAGGCTCCAAAGGCCTTTTTTATATTACTCATGAATGTCAAAACCCTAGACATCCAAAAACCTAACCCTAGAAGGTGAAACACCAAAAGTCATGTGGGCCCCTATGTGTAAGTTGGTACCTCAACTTCCCGGGGTCGTAAATTTTTCATATAACCTCTATTTTAAGCGCGTGATAGCCCTTTGGAAAGGTATTTCAGAGAACTACACATCCCCCCATAAAAATTTGACTCCATCTACATTTTGATTGTGGCAATCCAAAAAAACAATGTTTAGGGTCCCAAAACTGCCTTGGAAGTACAACAAGATGTGTTGACATGAAAACATACAAAATAATCCATTTGGATTAGGCGAGAGGCCACCAATATCCACCTGGAGGATGTGTAGGGATTTAGACAACCCCATACGTGTAGAACCCACAATTACAAATAAGTACAGAAGAACGTGCTGAACAAAAACGGACAAGAGGAACCCGTTGGAATAGGTGGGTGGCCACCAATATCCACCTAGATCACAAATATATAGAGTTTAATTAAGTTTTATGGTAAGAAATTTACCATTAAATACATTAGCCATGGATCTAGTCAAGTTTTTTCTAGAGGAGTGCAAAAAGGTGGTATTTATAGGCTACTCATATATCCAGTTTAACAAATATGGAAATAAGCCATGATGGAGGAGTGTTACTCCAACCTTGAGGAAACAATTACAAAACCGTTTATGGAATTAATGATTGATTCCTTGTTTGCATTTGATGAGAGTATAGAAGAGTAAAAGCATAAGGTTTCTATACAAGTATTCTCTCAGCAAGAGGGAGATAACCTTAATGATACTCTTACTACAGTTGTTGGTTCTCCTAAGAAGAGGGAGTTTCCCTAGATGGTATAATGCATTTACCACCAATTTTGGATTTTAGTATCAATGAGTAATATGTACTCATGTTCGGATTTTTTGAGTTTAGTGTAGATTTCAATTCATTATTTGATATATTTGATACACTTGTATTTTCCCTATATATAGATGATTTCATTATTGCAAAACATCTAGAGCAATTCATGATGTGGTGTGAGAAGATGATTATCAATGAAGATGGCATGAAGGAAACAAAAGGTTTCAAGTTGTTGATGTAGTGTTCCTTGTATTTAAGGTTTTCACCTTAAATATTATGAAGAGAGATCAGACTATAAAAGGAAGTAGACATATAGATTCATAAGTTCATTGATGGTCAACTATTTGACCAAGACCCTAGCAGAGTGGAGACTCCATATGCAGAGGGAGTCTCTTGTGCTTGGTAAAGAACACTTTCCTTGATAAGAGGGAGTTTTGGATTTATATTACCTCAGAAAGTGTACAACAAAGTTCCATTAATGGAAGTGGAAAGTAGAGGAGGCTTGGGTGAATACAGATAAGGCATGTGTGACATTGTGTAGGTCTGTAAAGTAGTGATTCAATCCTTTTCCAACAGACTTATGTACAACAATATGATCGCTTCATATATCCCTCCTTTAGTAATTACATACAACAATAATCAGGGTGCATGAGTATTTATGAGGAGAGATAAAAGGGTGCATGCATGCAAAAATCATCCATGCACCATCCTCAATTTGTTTATGGTATAGACACTTTTTTATATTTAGAAGCTCAATTATATTTATGGATTTTCTTTAGTTAGTATTTGCATGCACAATTAGAGGATGCATTTTCTTAGTTAATAAATCATGCTTGTGGATTCCAGTTTAATTTAGGGCACAAATATCTTAGAGGATGCATGCTTTCATGCCTCATTTCATCTCCAACAGAGGTGAGCTTCACATAGGCACATCTATCCATGCAAAGAAGGTTTTTTAGGGTTAAGGTTTAATATTTCTAGTTAAGTCATTGTTGTGAAAGTGTCCAAATTCATTGTAACTTCTAGTCTCTAAAGAAGAAGATAGAGGTATCGATTTTATTCATTCAATTTTTATTTCATTAGTTAGCAATTCATTATTTTCTCGTAACAAAATTTCATTTTCAAAAGTAATGAAAAAAGTAATAGGTTTTGCTAGTTATATATTGAGTTTCATTTATATATTTTCTATAGTATGTGTTGTAGATTCTAGCATTAATTATAGAGTGTGTTTTTTAATACCTTTAATTTTACCATTGTGTAGTTTCATGTAGGAATTATTTTAGAGTACATAATCTATTTACCATGGTTTAGAAAATGTAACGGATTGTAATAGAGATAGAGACTACTAACATTAATTGTGGGACATCCCTCGATGATCATAATGATCCACTAGCCTATGTCAATATCTTACCAACCACATCCAAATGATCCTATGTTTATGGTTGGTATTAGGACCAAATGTTTACTTTTGTGTTCCATGGGATCATATTTTTTCATTAATAACATGTATGGAAACAATTAAGGCTTTTGGGAATTTTCATAATTAACTAGCTTGATTTTGAGATTGTTGTTGAGGCTTTNTTTAATAGTCAAAGGATTCTTTTACTCAAAAACATTCACACACACAACCCTTTCAAGATTGTTTTGAAAATTTGTCCAAGACAAATATTATACCCATATATATATATCTATACAACATATCTCTATTGACCTAGAATCCAAATGATAAAATCACACTTAGGCTGGAGTCATTTTAGAAGAAAAAAATAGGAATTGAAAGTAATCTAAGATTTCCATAGTATCTACGTTAACATTCTTAAACAACGCAAAAATTATGTCAAATGGAGGATCCTATGTTATTAGGAGTAAAATTAATAAGAGTTTCGTAAGATTAGAAAGTTTCATCAAGTTAACCCTGGCATCCCAATTGAGATTTTGGATAGAGTGGGGCATGTTGTATATAAGCTAATATTGTCCCCTAAAGTTGGATTGCATAACACCTTTGAAGTCTAATTACTTAAAAAAATATGTACTTTATTGTTAAAACCTTAGGTTTTAGGCCATTTCATTACTATTCATTACTATTGTTATATTGTTTTTGTCATTATTGGTAATATATGATCAATATTTGTAATTATACCCCTTATCTCCTATATATATCAAGGAGATATATTTTTATGTATCATCAAGAGTTATTTGTAAAGATAAGGCGTAAATAATGTTTCCCCCTCAAAGTGGCATAACTAATTCATTCCTTACCATTCTCAAGGTGTTGTGTTACTTATTATTTCTATTTTTATTCTATTTGGTGTTTGGGCCATAACATTTTATATCGGAGTGAAAAATCATTGGGTTGGCTCCTTCAAACTAGTCATCTTCCTATTTCCACTCTAATTGTTTAGGGTTATTTTCAACTAGTGAAATTTTTAGGGTGGATAGAAGACATGGTGATTTACATTGGGGGGAATTTTCATAATTTGATTTGCTACATTTTTGGATTTATATGTTGTACACATTAGGGTTTTTTCTATTCCCAAAACTAAGATTAAATAAGAGGTTTTGATCAAATAGTCATATTTGAATACTTTGATATCCAAATAGTGCAACTGATGGCATTGGAAATAATATGGACCATAGTATTTTAGGTTCAAATTTCATAGCTACAACAAAAATATTCATGAATTGGAAGTATGTACAAGTTCATTCTCTTGAAATAGGAAAAACTTTTGTTGTGGTAATTCTACCATAACATTCTCTTGGAAGGTCCAAATTGCATGGGATCCATGGGATCTTAAAGAGGACATACCAAAGAACATCCTATAAAAAAATTATCAATAGAAGATTAGAATTGGAGAAGTTATAATAGGTTGAATTCTAGATAGTAGAATAGTCTTCAAAACCCTATGCCCATCATGTCTAGACGTAATAAGAAAAATGTAATCCTGGAAAGGATTCTAAAAGAATTTCCTTGACACAATAAGATAATAAAGACATGGAAATTAGGATGAAAAAGTTGGAAGAAAGAATAAAGATCTTAAAATATACAATGGAAAGAAAGGTTGACATCCTAAATATGGTAACTAAAACAAAATTCCAAAGCTTTAAATAAAATAATATCAAATACATTCAAAAATGGATGACAAGAACAGATGATCTCAAAGAGGTGGCCAACAAAGATGATCTCAAAGAGATTCAAAACAAATTACATGATCTAAAATACATGAAGGGGGATATTATCAAGGAGCTAAAGAACCTCCTTATCATGAATTCTCATTCCCACAAAGAAGATACGGAGAATAAGAGGATCAAGCCCTAATCACATCTGGATACAATTTTAACACATTTGGAGAAAAAGAGTATTGAATCCCAAACACATTATCAACCATCGTTCCAATACCCTCACCATAATGGTTTCATTTATGGGCCTAGTAACTACTTCATTATCAAGATTGATATGAGGAAATTTTATGGTAATGATCCCATAACATGGGTATTCTAGATGGTGAAATTATTTTATCTACATCAAGTGTCAACTCTACAAAATATAATTATTGCATCCTTATTTTAGAACCTTATCAATTTTTGTGGCACAAATAGATTTATAGATTTATGGTAATGATCCCATAACTAGGTGGTCAACTAGGCATTCGACTAATCGATTAGTTAGACTAAAGTAGTTGATAAGTGCATAGAATAAGGCATAAATCAAGGATTTTGTTATGCACCCTCACCAATCTATGTGGACCTCATCTTCCTCACATTTAGGGATTTGGTTACATATTTGTGCTATAAACAAATGGCCTTATGGGTCAATGCAAGAGACAAGTAAATGTGTATGTAAGACAAGTAATATTTATTATGTATGGAAATATTTTGGTTTCTTACAATTAGATGTATGTTGAACTATGCTTAGTTGTGCTTAAGTGTTGTAACAGTGTCTTTAGACACCACCTCTCTCTTGGAATATTGGCTCTTTGATCTACCTAATACTATGATTCTCCAACATGGTATCAAAGTTAGTGGTTTGAGATATAGCTTATTGTCTAAAAATTATTTGGAGGTTATCCATTGTGCATGATCTTGATAAGTTATATCTATTAGGTACATTGATTCAAGGTTTCAACTTCCAGACTAAATTTTGGATTAGATCTGTAAATTGGAATTATGAGTTCCACGCAAGATCATGTTCTTTTGAATGGCAACAATTGTGGAATATGGGCACAAGATATGTAAGAATTGTTAAGAGTAAACCAATCTAGTATTTTACAAAAATTGTGGCTCCAAATCAGAAGGATGATGAGAAAAAAATTGTCATCAATGGGAAGAAGGATGAGGATGTAGAAGTCATAATGACCTACATATTTAGGAAGATTCACTTTCATACAAGATGGAATGACTATATGAATGTTTTCTAGAATAACCCATGACACTATCTGATAAAAGTAACACAAGTTAGGTTATGTAGATTGGGATAGAGTTGATCTATGTACATCTTCTCTATTTTGAAATAATTGAAGACTACATGGCCCATGTGAAGGAACTTCAGTTGAAATCGGGAGAATGTAGAAAGGAATTTCCAAATAAATATGGTCGAGTCATAGAACTAATTCTTATGAATTTGAAGACTCCCTATATATGTGTTTTGTTTGACATTTTGTGCCCTTTTGACCTCTAAAAATTATTATTGTAAGGATTATTCCTTTGATTCTTTTTATAGTTTACTAATTAGGGCATAGAAAAAATTGTTTAATGAAGGAAAAATCGAGGTCAATAAACAATCCCATTTGTTAAAGGAAAGTGTTGGCAAATATTGAACAAGCAATGAATGTGTATTAATGGTTGTTGTCATTGATGGCAACAGCGGAGCTGGAAGGATAAGAAGGATAAAACCCTTTAAGGATTCGAGGAGAAACAGCGGAGCTGGCAGGATAAGAAGGATAAAACCCTTTAAGGATTCGAGGAGAATAAGCTCAGGAGGCATAGCGCTCTTTTACAGGCAAGGAGCATAGGAAAGAGACCGAGAGCCGTCGGATCTCTCTCAGAAAACCCGACAGTCGTCAGATCTGCAAAAGATGCGAGGGAGATAAGTCATCGGAGATTCGGGGATCGGGATTTCGAAATGTCCAGTTCACTCGACAATGAAAACCCCGAAATCGCGATACGCGATTTCGCGATTTAATCGCAGCCGTTAAATCAAGCAGGGATCTGGACCGTTCATTCGTATGGACGCGTGGCAGCCAGGAGGCCTTATCGGAGTTTCGGGGATCGGGATTTCGTAATGCAAAGAACACAATGCATCGAAAACCCCGATTTCGCGATATGCGAAATCCCGACTAAATCTGCACCGTCAGATCAACATGAGATCTAGACCGTTGATCCAACTCATGTCGGTAGACCACGTCACCCAGGAACACGTGGCACAATCAGAGGATGATAGGTGTCAGGCAGATCTAGCACTTTAGGCTCATGCAATTCACAAATCAGAGTGACACGTGGCAGGATCTAACACGTGTCAAACCACGTGTGACGTCAGTAGAGGCATCGGCGATCAGC
>ML777600.1:901499-913485 GCA_009831015.1 Picea engelmannii | reverse complement strand
TGAATCATTGGGGATCCCATTTTGAATGAGAATCATTCACATTGGAACTAGTTCTTCATTGGAGCTCATAATTTTCCCATGAATATGAAAGCCATGGGGTATCATTAAGAAGAAGAGAATAATTGCAAGGTTATGCTAAAGGAATGATATTGGAGATCAAAATTCTCATTCTATCATCTCAACCATTCATTTCCCTAATGTTTTCTTGTGTTATTTCCTCAAGGAACCAAGAGTTATTCATTCCACCTTCATTCACTCATCATTAGAGAGATATTTCAAGAAGGAAAATGACCCACCCCAAGGAGAGTGCTAGATCCCACTTACCGCCAATCATTCTCACAAAATGATATTAAAGAGTTTATGCTTTTACATTGGACTAATATGTGAATATTGTTGTTTCCCTTCAATTTTTTTGTTTGAATGACATTCTTGTAGTTAACATTGTGATATAATTACATGCATTATTCTTTTTTATTTATCTCTTGTTATAATACTCTTGTGCTTGTCCCACAAATAACCATTGTTTATTGTCTAGCTCAAAGCCTAGTTATATTAAGGGGTTTTGTTCACCAATGCAAAAAAATCCCCACTATAATTGTGATAAATTGGGACATATGGTGCAATCTTATTGGTACAAAACCAAGGAATTGGAGGAGAAAGTGAAGAGGATTGAAGGAGTTATGTTGACTGGAAGAAATATCGACCTATAGAACGAAACTTCAAAAAGTAAGGAAAACAACTATATGTTTTTTGTTAGTTCTTCTTAGGAATTGCATGTTCATACTTCTTGGAGTGAATGGAAAATCAAATAAGGTGTCACTCAATTGAATTCCTCTTCTAACTTATTAAGTAGTGATCCTTTGAAAATTCTAAGTAATTTTAGATCAATTGACTACTTCATGGGTCAATCAACTAGTCAGTTAACTTCTTTGCTTGAATCAAACTATAGTTGAATTTCCATAGGATAATCAACCACAAGTTTTGGAGCCCCTATTTAGTGAAATAATGGTGATCTTGATCTGGGAACTCCTTCAACAAAAGGGACATTCCTAGATGGGCCACCAAGGAAATTGAAGTTGTTTGGAGCTGATGTAGGAGATATCAATGACTTAAGAAAAATTAAAAGTCAAATACATTATGTATTGTTTCTCTAATGGCACATGTCCTAAAGGCATGTGATTCAGATACATATGCAAATACACATGGTTGATATAAAAGGGAGAATGTTATGGATGATGAGTATCAATCCCTAATGAAGAATGTCACATGGGATTTAGTTCCTCGATCACAAGGAAAGAATGTAGTGAAGTGCCGATGGATCTACAAGACCAAATTCACATCACATTTGAAAGCATTTTGAAATAAATAACATATGAGGGAAATTAGAATATCAGATGATGAACATATTTAGTAGGTGAAATACCACCTAACTAAGGTCTTCAATATCATAGGCTATAGGAATAAGGACATCAACAAGGCAATCAAGAGGGCAGGAAGATGGTCTCATTCTCATGGCATTCAACCCTCTAATAGGAAGGCATACCTACCTTACATCTGAGGATTAATTGATAAGATTGTAGAGGTCCTAAAGGGAAATGAAATTGCATCCTCATTCAAGCCATTGGTACCTATTAGATAGAAAATGAGGAATGTAAAAGACAACATTGACCATAACTAATACAAGGGTGTCTACAAGGTTGCCTACTCATGTGGAAAGTGTTATATTGGAGAAACTGGATGATCCTATCAAGTAAGGATGAAAGAGCATAGGGTAGAAATTAACAACAAACATATTTTCACTTCATCTTTAGTAGAGCATTATATCAAAACGAGACACCATGTGTGCCTAGAGGACATCAAAATCCTTACGAAGGAAGATCACTATTAGAAGCAGTGTTTTAAAGAGGCTTTGTAGATAATCAAGCAACCGAATAACCTGAATAGGGATAGGGATATGGAGGTAAGTAGGAGCTAGATCCCTTGCTCAATTGACAGAGGGCCCATGGGAATCAAGTTTGACTCCTATCACTTAATATTCTTCTGTGTAATTTATAATGAAGTGATTATTTTAACATATTTCTAATAATTTAATATTATTTTAATCTATCCTTATACATTAGTATTATTTAAACTATTATTGCAGATAGAATATATATAATATAAAATATTATATATATATATATATATATATATATATATATATATATATATGTTTTTGTTAATACTCCTTTATGTTTTTAAAGCTTTTGTGGCTTCTTTTCTTGTTATTATATTTTTTTATGTTATTATTGTATTATATTGTTAAGGTATTAGTGTAGTATTAAAACTTTAGTGTATTCATTTATTTATTGCATTAATAATAAAATTATTAAGAGCATGAATACTTTAGTATTATTATATCACACTCTAATTTTTTTGTTGTTGTTTACTTTGTGTGGGAATAGTTAGATTATTAATAATAATATTAACGTACAATAATATATAAATAATAAAATTAATAAAGATTCTTAATATTATTACTCATTAAATTAGTAAAGATTCTCAATATTATTACTCATTATGACTAATGTATTTTTCTATTTTTATTACTTTAATAATAGCATGTTTCCTTATTTAATTGATTTATCTTATTTGTTTTATTAGTGGTTCATTATTAACAGGCTGGTGTATTATTATATAGAAATTTAATATTTTATTAATTTATTAATAACGCATTAATATTAAGATTTCGTAATACTAATAATTTATTATTAACATTTTATTAGAAATACTTTTATTCTTTTATATAGTTTTTAATATTGTGTTTCTAGGGTTTTTTTGTTTTTAGAGGAGCTAACTTATTCTTCTATTTTCTATTCCACATATTTGATATTTATTGATCAAATTTATCATTCCATACCTTTGAATCATTTTCTTGATGATGAATCCTCGTATAGATTTGAAATGTTTACCTAAGTTATTTTCTCAATAAGAAGACATCGATTATATTGAAACCTTTGCTTAGGTTGAAAAGATGAAATATGTTGCTCACTTTAGATAAAATGTATATCAAATGGATGCCAAAAGTGCTTTTTTACATGGTGATATTACTAAAGAGATGTATATGGAGCAACCCCCTTATTTTGAAAAGGATGGTAATCTTTTGTGCTAACTGAAGAAGTCTTTGAATGGTTTGAAATATGCCCCTAAGGCATGGTATGGGAAGATTGATCATTTTTTCCCAAATTTAGTTTTAAATGTTGTGAATCTATTAATGATATCTATGTATTGCATGTAAACGATGAAACCTTAATTATTGCATTGTATGTGAATGACTTGGTCATTACTAGAAGCAATGTTCATATAATTTTGGGTTTGAAGAAACAATTAGGAGATACATTTGAGATTATTTACCTTGATGTATTTCATTTATTTTTGGGCATCCAAGTTGTACAAATGGATGATGGTGTATTTATCGCTCAACTCAACTATGTGTTGAATAATTTATAGAAGTTCATAATGCAAGATTGTAAACCATGTGGTACACCTTATCAACCATGAGTGAAGCTAACCAAGGAATGCGATTTTCCAAAATTTGATGTTACACTCTATTAACAACTTGTCGGTAGCCTTATATACTTAACTCATGATCGAACTAATATTTTGTTTGACGCTAGTGTGATTTCTGAGTTTATGCAAGACTCACAAGATAGTCACCTTAAGGTTGCAAAGACAATTATTCATTTATCGAGGGAAGTTACCAAATTGGTGTAAACTATTCTAATGATAAAGTGGATAAGTTGGTCGGTTACACCAAATCAAATTGGGCTATTTATGTTGTGTTATCTCTAGACACGTAGTTAGGCCTTCTAAAAAGGAGAAGGGGTCTTTATTTCAACACAGAAATAAAGTATCGTGGTATAGTGCATGCTAGCATCGAGGCCATATGGATTTGACATCTCGTGGGGAAAATTAGTTTTCCACTCAAGTCATTAAATACGGTATATTGTGACAATCAAAGTGCAATACATATTGTAGATAATCATGTTGCATGTAGCAAGATGAATCATGTGGATATTCATGCTCATTATTGAAAGACCATGAACATATGTACACTCATATAACCAAGATCTATCTTATCTAAACTCCTAGTGAAATAATTAAACCAATAAAATAGATCTAGAAAACAAGAAAGAGAAGGCAATAAATTTAGGTGGTAAGACCCTAGGGTGGGGAAACATCCACAGAAGTGGGTCTTCCATTCTTCAAAACTCTCTCGATTACATCAGTGAGAGAACACTCAAGAATGGAGTTCATGTTGGGCCTCAATTTTGATGATATTTTCCATGTTAATAAACCATATCCCGACCTAAATAAACTAATCATCCACTACTTTTATTACATTTTGCACCTATTTTGATCAATAAAACACTTCCCATGGTATTTTATCATTTATTTCTAATTTTTGAAATTCCATAAATTTTTATGCATTGTAAATCAATTTTACCAGCTTTTACTAGAAAAATTGAGTTCTTGTAATTGCTCGTTCGTTTAGCTATTTGCATGCTAGCTAGGTGAAATCAGGGACAATGGTTTTGTTCCCCATATTCATGGCATGAAACTTAGCCTCCCGGGTGCATGAAAACTTCCTCACACATGCCTAGTCAACGCATGGTCAACTCAACCACTCTGCATCAGTTTTTACAATAGAAAAATCAGGCAGTGATCTTCATACAATATTTATGGGTTGATGAAGACGAATTTGAAAATTCTAGGACATGGGTTTTGTGAAGAACATGCCCAATTAAGTGATAGAGGATTGGATTTTCCAAAAAAGGTGCGATTTGGGAGATTTGGAGTTTTTTTATAAATATGTAAAACCCATATTTTATGTGCGGTTGGGATTCAAACTGCCCATCAAATCATGGAAGAAATCACTCATTCAAAGCTTGACCCAGCTGAAATAGGAAGTTGTTAGATGAGTCACCAGTCTAGGAGAGAGAAATATGTTAAGTTTGTTATGCTTCATCATGTATTTAAACCCAAAACCTAGTTGTAACAACACATGGATATTTTGAAGAAGAAAATTCTAAACTTGAGATTGTAAGAACGCTTTTGAATAATCTAAGAGATCTGATTTTAGCTTCTGGTTAATTTCTCTATGTATGTTCCAGCTTGGAGGGCCCCCATGTTTGGTTCATGTGGAAAAAATGTACAATAGTGTGTGAGTTTTATTTCTTTGCAATTTCTTTGATTTGCAACATTTCCTTTCTTCATAATTGTTATTTTCTTTAAGAAACTTTAGATTAGATTTATCTCAGTTTTGTATTCATTGGATTTCATTTGATATTTTATTCTATCTTGCTGATATAGAGCTAAATATCCATTCTATCCTTCATTGGAAAATTGAAAAAGGGTTTTTCAGAGTATTGTTATAAGCTTCCTTGGACCAAGGAGTCTCGTGGAAACACTATAGTCTGTTTTGCAACTAGTAGAAAATTGCAAGTGGTCATTTGATTGGCTAGATTGAAATCTAGAATAGGATTTCATTTTTAGAATTTATTAATGCATATGCATGTTTAATAATTCCTTACAAACATTGTTTCATAGTTAAACAAAGTATTATTACAGGGAGCTGCCTCTTGATTGGGTTATTTAAACTTCATAATTATCAAAGTATTATTGTAAAACATTGTACAATTTACAGTCATCATTTCCACCATTGAAACCATGACAACTATAGCTCATCACTCGTGGAGGAAAATTCACTCTACAATCTAATTTTCAACCAAGAAGACTGTGATAATTAAATTGAAGGAATTTAACATTTTCTCTTTTTCTTTGCTTTCTTAGATGCATACATATTCTTTTAAGTTCATGCTCAAACTGAGTCTTGTTACAAAGATGTTTTCATTCTTTTGAAACAATTTTCCTTTGTAACGTAATTTTCCACCATTGAGGCTATGGATATTTGAAGAATTGGTTTCTCTTTAGCAAATTAGTTTACAAAAGTATTTTGTAGCATTGCTTGAAAGTTTTCTTCATAGAATTAAAATTGATTTTAAGACTAGTTCCCTCTCATATATTGATTGTACTTGACAAGTTTACCAACCTTGGATTGACATAATAAGTGTCCCATTAAATGCAATAAAATTGAGTTGAATTTTTTGGCACCTTTTTCGGGGAGGCACTAAAGGAATTGGTTTTGAAATATTTAGTTTTCATTAAAAATAAAAAAATAAAATACAAAAATGTTTTTGTTTGTCCATACATTTAAGACCAGGAGGAGGGAAGAATGCCAAATGGAAGGTAAGAACCTACACAACCAATTTTGTGAGTATTCATGAGACCTCATCATGTTGGACCAATGTATTTATGTATATGTGTTTTTATTCATGGAAAGACTAACTCGTGTGAAAAGACAACTTGGTGACAACAAGGTCTCAATAGCATGAAGAGTTCAAGTACATGCTTATCTTGCTTAAGTTTGCTTTGAGTGGTGTGATTTTTTTCTATTGATTTCATTTATTTTAATTATATTTAAAGGTGTTGTAAGAACCCCCCCTTGAGTATACTAATTCACGTGCAGGATAGGAATTATTAACCAACAAGAATAATTTAATAATGTTCAAGGGTTTTTGAGTAAAGGAGGATGTTACTTCAAGAAATTTCTCAAATTCTGGTAGAAATTGAAGATAGATTTGCATCTCGGGAAGAACAAAAGTTCAATGAGCCAAATATACACCAAGAAGACCTCAAAGTTTTCTTTAATCATCCTTGCCAATATGTAGAGAATATTGAAGAGCCAAGGACAAAATTTGATGGAGAGCATGCATTGGAACCAAAAATTGAAGAATTTCTTGCAAGTTTGTGTCCGGATCATTTGTGAAAGAGCCAAGTCTTTGAAGATCCAGAAAATATGACGAAGGAGGATATGCAAATCAATGTTGATAAAAAAGAGAACTAAGGGAATAGTGACTAAATTGAAGTTTGGTTCCAGATAGCTATCAATTCACAACATTCCTTCTCTCTTTAACATCTCTTGGCACCACATCAATCAAAGAAGTCGGTCCCTCATATTATGGTATCCCTCAAAGCATATTTTCAAACTTGAATAGGATCATATTTGTAATCTTGTTACGCACATGGATCCATTGGAAGTATTCCTACACTTGAAAGGGTTTTTTATTCTTTCATTAGGGTAGGATACCAAAGAAAAAGAAAATGAACAAAATAGTAAAGAAAAAAATAAGTCTAGTTGTGAAAACCAGGTTACTAGCGCAAATAGGCATGCATTTTGTTTGAAAACCAGGCAATTGGCGGGAAAAATTCTCAATAAAGTTTTGCATGTTGGTTCAATACTGTACTATGGTTCTTCAAAATCAATTTTTTTCTCATAACATATTATGTGGGGTTCCTTGAGGCCCACCCCCCGACAACATTTATCCCATCATCATCAACACATTCTTTGGGTATAGAACTTTGAGAAAATTTACAATACCTTGAAGCTTGCATTCCTTAATGGTAGGTTCTCTCACTATCAAACAATGGGAATGCATTAATGTCCCATGTCTAATGGATTCTATAACACATTCATTCACACTGATTAAAATGTACTTTTGTACCTTGATTCCCATTTACATTAATGGTGGGTCATCTCACACTGGTTAATGTTGAAATATTGTAACTGTGAAGTATATTCTAATTGCAATTGAGTTATTATCTTATAGATCAATCCCCTTTTGTGGATTGATCATGTCGGGCTTTGTATAAGACCAAATCCCCTTTGTGGATTGGTCAAACCCTAATTAAGTGAGCCTAATTGAGAATTCATCCCACAGGGCTAATTAAAGTGGTTTTAGCCACTAGTTGGAGAAGTTGGCCCTAACACTCCTCAGCTAGTATAAATAAGAGAGGCTAGTGCCTCATTTACTCACTCACTCAAGTCACTCATCTAGTGCACAAGTTTGAAGGAAGCCGCAGTTATCGGAAGAAGGAGAGAGAGGTGCATTGCTCAGTCTTGGATATTCTCTAGTGTTTGATTTATTATCTTGGCATTGTATTGGCAATCTATATTAAGGAAGTTTTTGCTCAGTTTTCTCCCCCATGAGGGTTTCCAAAGATAAATGATGTGTACCTTATGATTTTGTTTCTTTCAGTGATCCTTATTATGCTATTATTGTCTCGTAAATTGAAAAGAACTAAATAGCAACTCTAAATTTAACATGGAATCAGAGCTAAACTGAGTAGAGCACCTTTCACTAGGTAACCAAAAATGTCACTGTTGTTGTACAAGAAAATTAAGGCTTTTTGTTGGAAGATAATTTCAGCCTAAAAACCATCTAGGGAAGTGCACCCTATCCTAGCGAAATCATTGGTAGCTTGAGTGCACCCTTTTAGTGGCTAGATCCTTCGAAAAGTGAAACCCTAGTTTTCACTAGTACCAGAAAACTAGGAAACTAGAACCAGTACCAGAAGTACCAATCCAAATTTGCGTAGGTCAAATTTCAAGGGGTAAAATTTGGATTTTTTGAAAACACACTACATCAGCCTACTCGCCTCAGCCAAGCGCACCTCTTGGTAAGTTCATATTTAATTTCTGATCACTTTCACTTTTTGGTCATTTTCCCAGCTCTAGGTCAAGATGTTTGAAAGAACCAATCTTGTTGATAAGTTAGAAGGCATGGAAAAATTTTGTTCCTGGAAGCATAGGATTGAAATAATGATTGTAACATACCCAACCCCTAAGTGCTCTTTTAGGGGGTGGGGCATCATAATTTTGCTTTCCTTAACTCTCTCTAGGTTCTCTTTTCTTCATATTGTTGGTTCTTCCAAACTCGCGGGCTCTTTCCTGACCCCTTTGAAGGATTTGAGAAACAAGCACTAGCTCTCCATGCAAGCCCCTTCCTTCATATGAACTCAAGATGTGACCTGACGCCTACTCAAAAGGCACTTTAGGACTTCAGCTTCAGGTGTTTTCACCTCACCACTCATCAATTCATCTGAATTTTGAACTGGCAAAGTTCTGAAATGACGGGAGAGAAATCGATGGTCCCTTCTCTCTTTCCAGATCAATGACCCACCAAAAATTCAGGCTCAAGTGCTTCAACGATTCCAAAACAATGGGTGCTATCTTTTCTTGCTAGGCCCTTCTCAAATGTGACCTCAGGCTATGACCCAGGGCTTAACTCCTGAGCGCTACATAAATTCGCCTTCAGATGTTTTGGTCACTCCAACTCACAATTCTCCCAAAGCGTGAACTCTGAAATCATAGATTGGACGATCGAGAAGGATCCCGAAGGATCCAAAGATCCACGGTACAGATCACTTTCGACTTCATCCTTCAGAGGTTTTGATCACTACAACTCGCAATCCTCCCGAAGCGTGAAATTCGAACTCATAGATCGGATGATTGATAAGGATCCTGAAGGATCCATAGATCCATGGTCCAGATCACTTCGCGACTTCAGCCTTCAGAGGTTTTGGTCACTCCAACTCTCAATTCTCCCAAAGTGAGAACTCCAAACTCATATATTAGATGATTGAGAAGAATCCCGAAGTATCCAAAGATCCACGATCCATATCACTTCACAAAGACTGAAGGATTCGAGGTGTTAACACCTGCGCTCCTTCTTCAAATCCAACGGTCATGACAGACCTTGGATCCTCCGAAACGGATCTCATCCTCTCATCTTCCAAATGGAAGGATCTTCCCTTTCGATACTTGAATATCATTTTCCTTCCTCGGCTTCTTCATTTATGAAGGAATTAGGCACTATCGCGCACTTTGTGCTCTTTCTCCTGAACTTAAGCACTTAAAATAATCTTTCTCGCACCCCTTGCATTCATTCAAAGACTATAGGACTTAAGAGGGTCTCGGTCTCTACCCACCTTGCAGAGACTCAATGCATACATGCACTACCTCTCATGAGCTTAATAGACTCCTTCCTCTAGAAAACTCATAACAAATGAGAGTGTCGACATGCACACATGAAACTATGCCCAAGGTCGATAAACTCACGGTTCATTTATTTTAACTTGAGCCATTGTAGGGATCGAGCATTTACGTGTACAAGACAAATAATTCCTTACTTTCTTAATTACACAATCAGATAGAATTAAAGGGATACAGTCTAATCATTAATCAAATATTCACATCCCTGAAACATTCACACTATATCTAATTTTATTACACAGTTACATCTCAATTACACGGGGTATGAGAATACTTATCTATTACAAGTTGCAGCCGACTAACTGAATATGGGTGTGTGCCTTTCCACCCAACCATAGGCTCAGAGGCGTTCATCCTTATCACTCTGACCACCCCCATGCCAAGACATGATATCACTAGGGAACTATGCCATCTCTCAGATACCTTCTTTCTGTCACAGTATCCCTACGAGGTTTATCAGATGCTTCCTCAGCATCGAGCTCGCGTTCGGGTCCTTCAAGTCATGTTCTCTACACTTCCTTTTGGTTCGCAGATCTCCTTTTGAGCTTGCACTCTTGTCTCGTGTCTCCCCTCCCGCTATCTATCTGTCTATATTACAGTTACCTTCCTTCTTTTGGACGGTTTTCCGACCTATCCCGTTCCTTTTGTCAGAAGGAAGCTCAGGTCTGCAGGTCTCTGTGGTACTTCGGGTTGACATCCCATGTTTCCATTCATGGGGGTAGTTGATTATTAAACCACCAGTCCTTTCCTTCATTAATTGACTCTTTCCTCTAGATATATCATGGCTCGTACTTCAAGGCTTCACCCCCCCAACAGTCAATTATGGGCAATTTAACAATAATACAATTACATCGTCCACATTCCTTTGCATGGTAATCCTATTTTATGATTAATTACAACCTGGGGGAAACATGGGTGTTACAATTCCCTCCCCCTTAAAGGAACATCTTCCTCGGTGTTCTTTCTCAGAAACACCTGTCATGCCTTTCTCATTCATTTGTTTCAGAAATCTTGATTCTCTTTCTTGGTCAGGTCCTTTCCAGACCTTTGGCCTTCAAAAAATTTGGGACAACAAGCATATTATTCATAATTTTATGTGAAAACATCTTACTGTTGCATAAAATTTCTAGGAAAATTTCATAATCTAGCACAATACTTATCTGCGTAGTTTGTGGACTTGTATCCACATGGATATCTTGTTATCCAGGCTCACTGTTTTTCCCAGACATACCCATTGTGTGCATGATCCCAATCAATAGTTTACAAGAACTATCAAAGTCTCCTCTCCCTTGCAGTCACTCACCCTCCAGGCCCAAGTTCATGGATCCCCTTATTTTCTATATAGTTCCTCAGGTGATCCATATTTTCTGGCCAAGGCTTTCTCGCACAGGAATAATTTCAGAGACTTCATCGAGCCTTACAATCTAGGCGTCCCTCAGACCTGCTTTGTCGAGGCATCCCTCTGGCTTGTGTTTCCTCAACACAACATATTCCAGGAGATCATGACTTACCGCGGGGTTCTCATGTCTCAAAAGTGGCCTCTTTCATGCTTTTCAGCTTGACATCCTTCATCTGTCCTCCCTGGATAGACCTTTTTGTTTCACCCCACAAGCATACTGAAATTATGAGACATCATCATAAATTTCAAATTTAGATTTTTTTTTTATTGCAAATCTGTCACCCACAGATTTTCCAGTTCCATTTTTATTTTCAGATCTGTTCCGCATGGAACTAGATCCACCATTCATGGGACTTTCCTTCCCACAATAGTTTGGCTCAGCAGGTAATTGGTCTTCCTTATGGGCTTACAATACTGCCATATCCAAGGCTTTTTCTTCCTTCAATTCATTCCCCAACTAAACAAATTGTTAGTTCTCATGCACATTATATTTTCGTCGCATACTTGCAGTGGCTCACAAACAATTTCAAAATTGTACATACTAACAATAAAATTCACTTTCTCAAAAAGGAAATACCATTACTTGCAATTTGGCTCAGCAGACAATTTTGGTCTTCCTTATGGACTTACAACACTGCCATATCCAAGACCCT
>ML777600.1:877272-901373 GCA_009831015.1 Picea engelmannii | reverse complement strand
TCGCATCTATATAAACATAAAAAAGGGGATCTCATTCCTTACCTATGCCTCATTTCAACATACCAAACCTTTCAAAACGTAATTCAACATTTCAAAGGATTTTAACAAATGTGCCAATATTCATGGCCACATTCATACCCAATGCACTCTTGCATTGATTTCAAGTTTGTAACACTTTATGACAGGTTCTTGGCCATGGTGTGTTGGAATTTAACCAACCTCTTCACCATGTGGATTATTCATTTTCATTCACTCTTACAACAGGACCATGCTTCCTGCTATAGGACGATCACGATCCCAAATCAGTACACATGAAATTCAAAATTTTCACATGAATGCCTTTAATCATTCTTCCTTCATTAATAACTAGGGTGCCAACACTCATGGCCACCCAAATTCATTTTCCTTCAACGCTTACATAATGTAAGTAAAACATTGGAAGGTCTTCCTTCCTTACTGAAAAAACCATTGTATGCCCTCTTATGCAACATGCATTCCCTCAATGCATTCCATGCAACGTGCTAACTATGAGCACCTTTATTCCCATAGAACTAGTCCTCGCGACCACAGTCTAACACAGAGTTTAAAATCTCTCTTCCTTAACTAGCTCGGAGAAGCTCTTTTTTCTCTTCCTGTGACCGAGAGTTGTGACCTCATATTTATTCTTTTTAGTTGCTATCCTTTCAGTTCCCATGTCTAGGCGCTATGATCCTAGCTTAAACCCTTTCTTGTTATTCAAAAGTGTAGATCTTCCTTCCCCCAGATCCAATGGTTGCAAGGGATTACATAACCTCAACTAGCTCGCGATTTAATTCTCCTTCTGATATCTGAAATGAATATGGGTCATATGATCTATGATCGGACCCCAAAATCAAAGCAAAACTATATTGAGTTTAATTTATGGGTACAGGTCCTGACATTAAACCACGTGCATATACCTTCCCCACAATGAATACGGGTCATCGATCTTATCCCTAGATCTATTCTATCCACACAATTCCAAATATAACAATTCTGGCATAGAAGTATTTGACTGAGAATTTAGACTAAGAGCTTGATTTTCCAAATCCAACCACATAACCCAATCACAGTATGAGTTTATGTGGCATTAATGTGTGGGTTCCCTACAAATCCACCCACCGATCGTTCACAGATCAACGGTTCACAATGATTGCAGAATCCACAATGTGCTCACTCTTTATCAGAGAGTTCAATCTCCGTAATATGAAAAGTTCTCACCCAACTCTTTTAATCGTGGTCGTTGATCATCCACCCCGACGAGATCAACGATGTAGGTTGATTGCGGGCCATGAACTAGCGTGCTCGTTAATTCCTCCTTCGTGCTCCGCAATGAATACAGTTCATTCTATCTACGATCGGACCCCAAACTAAAAACAAAACTATGTTGAATTTAAATTATGGGCACAGGCTCCGTCGTTAACATGTGTGCATATTCGATCTCCGCAATGAATACGGGTCGTCGTTCTTATCGAACGAATGACGTCTGATCTGTTAACTCCAGTGGATCTTGAAGTCAATCTGATGAACGAGATTGGTTTCCTTATTATTAATGGCTCATGTTCATCTCCTTTTTCAGGTTCTCGATTAACCTGATTCGATCAGGGTTTTCTTTCGCGATCCTCACGATCTCGATCTGTAGTTGATAGAACGGATTTCTACGATTTCTTAGTAAAGGTTTTTGACCTTTTGAGTCAACATAGATCATTTGGTTTAGATTCTCCTGCATTATACAATCAGTCTTCACTTCCATAGGTTCACACCTACATCATTCGAGTTCTCCTTCCTGAATCATACCCTACTTGGGTATCCATGGAACACAACTGCCCTTTCAAAATTTCATGCATAACATTAGAAAATAAAAATATTTCAGAAAGGATTCTTACCCAATCCTCTCATACCTTGAGCCACATAATCATGAACATTTTTATACCTTCTCTTGGCTGCTAGCACCCTCTTTCTGATTTTTACCTCATCAACAGTGCTTTAGGGGTATTTTTACAGTCTTGTCAACAATCTTTTGACCGAAACCTTCCCATGGTCATCCTCTGCTTGAGGTTACCCATTATTGGTAACTGTCTTCTTCAAAAGTTCCAATTCCTTTCTATACACAACATGCATCATTGGTTGTAATATCAATTAAAATGCATGCATCATAACATTCAAATCCATAAAAAATCTTCAAAAATTCCTAGCATATCTTTATGCACTTCATCACATTATCCTCAAGGGTTTCCATGAATGCAATACAGACAGTTCTCAATTGTTTCTGCAGTAATACAATCATCATCACTATGGTGTCAAAACATTTACTTTTATTAGTAAATTCATCTTTATCATTCCAGAGGAAACATAACACATAGCAATAAAGGAGTTAGGGGCTCTCCCCTTCTTCCAATTCTTTCTACATCGCCTGGGACTTTTCAGC
The DNA here is from genome assembly GCA_009831015.1 of Picea engelmannii. Classification (NCBI taxonomy): domain Eukaryota; kingdom Viridiplantae; phylum Streptophyta; class Pinopsida; order Pinales; family Pinaceae; genus Picea; species Picea engelmannii. The sequence continues at coordinate 898,927 of ML777600.1, read as the reverse complement.
CCAGCTAAGTTATCTCTAAAGGCCTCATTGCCTTTTCTTAACATGGATTTAAGAAAGCATATTCAATAAAACATAATCCTTTATTCATTCATTAGTCTTCTATTCATTTCATGATGCTTTCAAAATGTAATCTAGGATTCTTATATAGACAAGATATGTAGCCCATTGCCCAACCTTCAACAATTATTAGGGTTGTGACTCTATTCTTTTGACAGAGTCCTTACACAGTTTCTTCATAGGGAAATCCTTCAACATGAAACTTCCTCATTGCATATCCATCACTATCTGTGATGGCCTCAACCTTGAATTAGCTTCATCTTGTTACTACACATTCTTTAAGTAACATAGACATGCATTTTTGACATGCATCCAAATTATGTATCCACACATATTCTAGTTTTTTTTAAATTGCATCCATGATGTACTTAGCCATATTCATAATCCTAAGCTTCCATGTAGTTGTCATAGGTATGTTTCACAGGCCACATACATCTTTACTTTTAAGACCAGTCAACTTAGGATTGTTCACAATCCTTCTCATGTGATCCTCAAAGGCATAATCATTTTCCCCTTATCATGACAACAAAACATTTTTTCCTCATTTACCCTTTCATCTAATTATATTAGTATTCCCTGAGGGAATGGAACACATTTCCCTAAAGATATCATTTGGAACAGAACTTTCATGACTCTTTAAAAATGGAGTCAACCATGCATCCATGGTTTTCACTTAATCTTGGCAAGTGCAATTCTTGCCTTACATATCACCCATAATGGCAGCCATATTGTGCCTTCAGTATACGTATATCCTTACATCATGCATGTGCATCATTTACACATGGACTTATCAAACTTCCAAATCCTCCTCCAAGGATATTGTTTCCATCCCAACGACAAGCCTCATAGGAACACACAACACTGATCTTCCCTCTCGGTTGTGAGCTTGCAATCATTCACACGACATCTACATGGAAGTTGAATCAAACATAGTCATAACTATGTTCCCTTTCTATACAATAGAAACTAGCAAGAAAACACTCTTGCCTCAACCTCCATGGAACATTACCTAACTTATAAATACAATCTAGGTAATTATAACCATGGCCAAGGTGAAAAAATCAACCAATTTAGCTTCCAACTATATCTATATGGCTACCATCCTCCACTGGATGTCAATCTGACCCATTGGGCTTCTAGAAGTGCCCCAACACTTCATTTACCACATTCAGGATCAACATTTAGTCAACCATTTTATCTTAATTTCAACAATTTAATGTCTAATACCATTTGGACTATTCCCTTAGAGCCCAAATGCAATTTCGAATTATGTTACTTACTAAGTGTCCTGGTTCAAAAATCTAGAGTACCTTTAGGTCAATATCAGTCTTGACCATTACACCTAGAATTCTTCCTTATGTTCAGCAATAGTCAGGGACTGAGGCCACTCTCCTCCTCCCACAAGAACTCTGGAAGATTAGTTTCCTATCCACCAAGCAAGGGAGGTTGCTTTGATTTCTCACTCAATCTCTCTATATTTCTATAGCTTTGTTTATTAGCTTGATTAGAAAAACCATGTCCAACAATTCTTGTACCCAGAAAAAAATTTGTTTCTCAGTCCACTTGAAACCCGAGAGCTTCGATTGCTCTCCCTTTTCAGGGAGTGGTCACTAGACTCATTCCTCTGATCATGAGGAGTTATAAACCTATACTAGGTTTAACCCTTCATTAAATCAATAATCATTACTGCTATAGATTATTTCCATCCTTTCACATTGCTATTTTAGTTTAAATATGAGTGTTCTTGAGCATAATCCCATTCCTCTCTTCAGTAGGGGTTTTCTAATCCTCTTAGGAATGCAGTAAGATAGGGTGTTACCCCTTAAAGTTCTCCAGAAATACTTTCATATGAATCGTGCATGAGCCCAAGCAAGCCAAGTGTTGTTGTCGTGCTCTGATACAAATTTGTAACATACCCCACCCCTAAGTTCTCTTTTAGGGGGTGGGGCATCATAATTTCGCTTTCCTTAACTCTCTCTAGGTTCCCCTTTCTTCATATTGTAGGTTATTCCAAACTCATGGGCTCTTTCTTGACCTCTTTGAAGGATTTGAGCAATAGGAACTAGCTCTCCATGCTGGCCCCTTTCTTCATATGAACTCAGGTTGTGACCCGACACCTACTCAAAGGGCACTTCAAAACTTCAGCTTCAGGTGTTTTCACCTCACCACTTGCCAATTCATTTGAATTCTGAACTGGCAAAGTTCCAAAATGACAGGAGAGGAATAGACGATCCCTTCTCTCTTTCCAGATCAATGACCCACCAAAATTTCAGGCTCAGGTGCTTCGGCGAGTCCCAAAACAATGGGCGTTATCTTCTCTTGCTAGGCCCTTCTCAAATGTGACCTTAGGCTATGACCCGAGGCTTAACTCCTGAGCACTTCGTAACTTCGCCTTCAAAGGTTTTGGTCACTCCAACTTGAAATTCTCCCAAAGCGCAAACTATAATCTCATAGATCGGACAGTCGAGAAGGATCCAAAGATCCACGGTCCATATCTCTTCACAACTTCAACCTTCAGAGGTTTTGGTCATTCCAACTCACAATCCTCCCGACGCGTGAAATCCGAACTCATATATCAGACGATCAAGAAGGATCTCGAAGGATCTAGAGATCCACGATCCAGATCACTTCACGACTTCATCCTTCAGAGGTTTTGGTCACTCCAACTCGCAATTCTCCCGAAGCGAGAACTTTGAACTCATAGATTGGATGATAGAGAAGGATCCTGAAGGATCCAGATATCCATGGTCTAGATCACTTTGCAAAGACTGAAGGAGTTGAGGTGTTAACGCCTGCAGTCCTTCTTCAAATCCAATGGTCATGATAGACCTTGGATCCTCCGGAACGGATCTCATCCGCTCATATTCCAAATAGAAGGATCTTCCCTTTCGATACTTGAATATCACTATCCTTCCTGAGCTTCGGAATTTATGAAGGAATTAGGCACTATCGTGTGCTTTGTTCTCTTTCTCCTGAACTTAGCACTTAGAAGAATCTTCCGTGCACCCCTTGCATTCATTCAACAACTATAGGACTTAAGAGGGTCTCGGTCTCTGCCCACCTTGCAGAGACTCAGTGCATACATTCACTACCTCTCCTTAGCTTAATAGAATCCTTCCTCCAGGAGACTCAGAACGACTAGGATTGCCGACATGCAGACATGAAACTATGCCCAATGTCAATAAACTCACAGTTCATTTATTTTAACTTGAGCCATCGCAGGGCTCGAGCATTTACATGTATGAGCCAGATAATTCCTTACTTTATTAAATACATAATCATGCAGAATTAAAGGGATACAATATAATCATTAAGAAAATATGCACATCCCTGAAACATTCACAGTATATCTAAATTTATTACATAGTTACATCTCAATTACACGAGGTATGAGAATAATTATCTATTACAAGTTGCAGCCGACTAGTTGACTATGGGTGTGTGCCTTTCCACCCAACCATAGGCTCAGAGGCATTCATCCTTAGCACTCTGGCCACCCCCGTTCCAACCCATGATATCACTAGGGAACTATGCCATCTCTCAAAAACCTTCTCTCTGTCACAGTATCCCTGCGAGGTTTATCAGATGTTTCCTCGACATCAAGCTCACGTTAGGGTCCTTCAGGTCGTGTTCTTTGCACTTCCTTTTGGTTCGTGCATCTCCTTCCGATCTTTCGCTCTCATATCGTGTCTCCCCTCTCGCTATCTGTCTGTCTATATTATGTTTACCTTCCTTCTTTTGGAGGGTTTTCCGACCTATCTTGTTCCTTCTGTCAGAAGGAAGCTTAGGTTTGTAGGTCTGTGTAGTACTTTGGTCTGATAGCCCATGTTTCCATTCATGGGGGTGGTTGATTATTCAACCACCAGTCCTTTCATCCATTAATTGATTCTTTCCTCTAGATATATCATGGCTTGTACTTCAAGGCTTCACCCCCCCCCCCCCCAATAGTCAGTTATGGGCAATTTTAAAATAATACATTTACATCATCCACATTCCTTAGCATGGTAATCCTATTTTATGATTAATTACAAGCTGGGGGAAAAAGGGGTGTTACAATGAACTTGCAAGATTCATCAAGGAAAATGTACAAGAACCCACAAATGTTGTAGCTAAAGAAAAGTACCAGCAGGATATGGTTAGGGACAAAAGAATCATTGCAGACTCTATTAATGAGCACTTGATCCCTCAAGTGTCTTCCAAGAATACTCCAAAATAAATGTTTGATTCCCTAACCATAATGTATGAAGGAAGGAATATCAACCGGAAGATGAATCTGAGAACCCAACTCATGACTGAGAATACAAAGTTGTAGAAAGGAAAAACCGTTCATGACTATTTCTCTAGGGTTTCTCAATTCAAGGAATAGCTAGAAGAAATTGGGGACAACCTAGATTAAGATGAACTCATAATTACAACTCTTAATGGTCTCACAATACCTTGGGATTCCTTCATCCAAACTATCTGTGCAAGAAAGGAGAAACTCCAATTTGACAGTCTTTGGGAAGAAAGTGTTCAAGAAGAAGCAAGAGTAGATAACCGAGAAGAAATACTACTAAGGGATGAATATCAAGCCCTATATGCTCATGATAAAGGAGGAAAGAAAAGGTCTCACTTTCATAAGGAGACCCACCTACATAAGGAATCTCAGTCCCCAAAGAGATTCACCCATTTCCATAAAGAATCTCACCCTCCAAGGAGATTTCAGAAGTTTCAGAAAGGTCAAAAAAGAGAAAAGGATTTCTCCTCTTATCAATGTTACCATTGTGACAAGATGGAATATATTGCTAAAAATTTTCCATCTAGAAGAGAAGATTACAAGAAGAGAAATAAAAAAAGATGCTAAGATTAAGAGGGAGCTCACCACTCCCTACAATCCTTAACAAAATGGTGTAGTAGAAAGAAAGAATAAAACTATAATGGAAGCAGTGAAGACTATGATCCACGATCAATATCTTCCAATGCACTTATGGGATGAAGAAACAATAACAACAATGTATGTCCAAAACAGACTATCCCATAGTGCACTTGGATTCAAAACCCCTGAAGAAATGTTCTCTGGAAAGAATCTAGAAGTAAGCCATCTCAGGATATTTGGTTGTCCAATGCTTGTACACATTCCGAAAAAAAAGAGAACCAAGATGGACCCTTCAGGAAAGAAGGGGATATTTGTTGGATATTGTGAGGTCTCCAAGGCCTTCATAATTTACATACTAGGTTACCATAATATTGAGATCAACAAATATGTAACCTTTTATGAAGATGCAACACTCAAGAAATCAAGGAGATGCCAACTTGAAGAAGTATATGAAGAAGAGCCTGTAGCTCCCAGAGTTGCAAAACCAATGAGGGAAGTTACAAATACCCCTGATGATGAGATTCCAAAAGATAATGATATGATAGAATCTCAAGAACCTCCCCAAATGATGATCTACCATAAGAGAAATCCAGCTTGAGAAAGAGAGCTTATTCAAGATGGAGAGAAGTATGGTGCCCCAGAAGGAACCATGAGACAAATCAAGAAACCTAAGAAATTATCCAGTTACATGGATTTGATGTGTGATCTCATAGAAAAGGAGCCTACTTGATTTGAAGAATCCATTCAAAATAAATAATGGGAAGGTTCAGTGACAGAAGAATACCAATCCATTATAAAGAATGATGTATGGGAAATAGTTCCTAGACCGAAGAACAAAGATGTGGTATCTTCCAAATGGTTATACAAGATAAAACATGTTACAGATGGAAGTATTGAAAAACATAAAGCAAGATTTGTAGCTCATGGATTTTCTCAAAAGGAAGGCATTGATTTTGAAGAGACGTTTGCTTATGTAGCCAGATACACTTCTATCAGAACCAACATATCTCTTGCAGCCAAGATGAAGTGGAAGTTACACCAGATGGATGTGAAAGCAACCTTCTTAAATGGTGTTATTGAAGAAGAAGTGTATATAGAACACCCTCAAGGGTTTGAAGTTGAATATAGAAAGACTCATGTTTTCAGGTTGAAGAAGGCTCTGTATGGGTTGAAGCAAGCTCTTAGAGCTTGGTATGGAAGAATTGACAGTTTCCTGGCGAGATTTTTATTTACCAAAAGTAAAGATGATTCTAACCTTTACTTCAAGGTTATGAATGATGAGACAATTATATTATTGTTGTATGTGGATGACTTATTCTTAACTGGAGAATAAAATCTCATCATTGATTGTAAGAAGAAGCTCGTTGCAAAATTTGAGATGAAAGACCTAGGCATGATGCATTATTTCCTAGGTATCAAAGTTTGGCAGATCCCAGAGAAGATCTTCCTTAACCAAGGGAAGTATGCAATTGAAATACTGAAAATGTTTGATATGTTGGAATGTAAAGCCCTGAACACACCCAGGGAAAAAAAGTTGAAGCTCCTAGTTGATACTTCGTCAAAATTGGTTGATGCTACACTATACAGACAAATCATTGGATCATTGATGTATCTAACAAATAGCAGGCCATATATATGTTTTGATGTGAACACCTTGAGTCAGTATCTGGTAGAGCCCAGACGTGTTCACTTTGTTGCTGCAAAACATGTAATGAGATACCTTAAGGGTACGTTGGACTTTGGTCTCTATTATAATGGAGATCATGACTTCAAACTGGTTGTTTATACTAATTCAGATTGGTCTGGAAATGTTTCTGACAGAAATAACACTTCAGGATGTTGTTTCAGTCTAGGGTCATCCATGAATTAATGGTAGAACATGAAGCAATCCAATATTTCTCTCAGCATGGCAGAAGAAGAATACATTGTTGCATGTTCCACTAGTTGTGAAGCCATATGGCTTCAGAAGTTTTTGATAGATCTATTTGATCTAGAGATGGAAGAAACTGAGATTATATGTGATAAACAAAGTTGCATAAAGATGGCAGAGAACCCTATGTTCCATGACAAGTCGAAGCACATAGAAATCCGGTATCACTACATTCATGATATGGTGCATAGGGGAGCTATAAAGCTCCAATATGTTGGCACATATGATTAGGTTGCAGATGTGTTGACTAAGCCTCTGTCTTGTGTAAAGTTTGAATACTTTCGAAAAAATCTTGGTATAGTCCGAAAGGACCTCCCTCGAAAGGGGGAGTGATGCTCATGATACTATGGTATCCTGACCAACAACGGGTAGCTCAGTTAGGATTTTATATCCTAGGGGACTGATCATCCCTGGACATATCATGAAGGTCTGATAAGGATGGTTTGTTAGAGTACATGTGCATGTATATGCCATCTTTGGTCAGTATTGGTAGCTCCGTTAGGATTTTTATAATCTTAGGGAATCTTATGATTCCCGGGCAGATCCCAAAAGTCTAGTAAGGACAATATTTCAAAGTACCATGTGGTAGCTCCATTAGGATTTTATATCCTAGGGAATCTTATGATTCCTAGGAAGATCTCTAGGGACTGTCAGAGTACCACAAAATTTTATCGTTACACCTGCCTCACTCTACTGCTATATGATGATGATGTTGTTGCTCCAGCCTCGTGTTGTGATGATGTTTTTGCTCCAACCTCATGTTGTTGATGATGGTGTTGTTATATCTTTTATGCTAAGTGATGTTGATGTTTCAGATTCCAACTCCATTATGTGAACAATGATGATGATGTTATTCCAACTCCATGTTGTGAATGATGATGTTATTGATGACAAGAAAAACTTATTATGATTTATAGATATTCTAGTTAATATTCCAGATGTTGTTGATGTTGTTTCCATCTCTCTCTCCTGATGATGTTGTAGAATACCCTTCTTGTTAAGGCGGAGTGTTGAAATATTGTAACTGCGAAGTATATTCTAATTATAATTGAGTTATTATCTTATAGATCAATCCCTTTTGTGGATTTATCATGTCAGGATTTCTATAAGACCAAATCACCTTTTGTGGATTAGTCAAACCCTAATTAAGTGATGCTAATTCCGAAGTCGGACCCCATGGATAATTAAAGTGGTTTTAGCCACTAATTGGAAAAGTCAGCCCTACCTAATGAAGAGACACCACCCCAACGATCCTCAACTAGTATAAATAAGAGAGGCTAGCACCTCATTCATTCACTCACTCAAGTCACTCATCTAGTGCGAAAGTTTGAAGGAAGTTTCAATTGCCAAAAGAAGGATAGAGAAGCGCATTACTCAGTCTTAGATATTCTCTAGTGTTTGGTTTATTATCTTGGCATTGTATTGACAATCTATATTAAGGAAGTTTTTGCTGGGTTTTCTCCCAAGATAAATGTTGTGTACTTTGTGATTGTGTTTATTTCAGTGATCTTGCTTATGCTATTATTGTCTTGTAAATAGAAAAGAACTTAATAGCAGCTCTAAATTTAACAATTAACGATCTTCCTTAATGATTGGTAAACTAGTGAATTCTTCCATGTTCAAATTCAGTACCCTTATTCACATGGGAAGGAATTGTACTTGAGTGGTTATGAGTGAATACCTTTCAGTGTTTGTAGTTATTATAAGAACTTGGGAAACTTGTAAACATAGACAGTTTCCAATAGTCAACAGATTTGGATCAACACCTACCACAAATTTATTTCATATGGTCATTCTCATATTTATAGAGATCTTTAGTTTAGATTGTGATTTGTTCTTCAGTACTCCTTGTTGGGCCCGATATATGATCACTTTTATGACGGTTATTATACACTTTTTCTGCATGTACATATGTGTTTTTCATATTTTAAAGGAGCTTTTTGAAGAATTTTATGATAAAACGGTATGATTGGCATAAGGTACATGTGATTCATGTTTAATGATTGTATTACGTATAATTCATCATGTTTTATGATTACCAAGATCTAATTTACGTTTTTCTGGTGTTACAGGGAAAAAGCGCACCGCGTTTCTGCTTCCGGCACTCCTTCCAGTACTCATTCTGACACTTGATCCGACACTCTGTCCAACACTGCGTATTGCACAAAAATGTAGGGCGACTTGAAAATTATGGTATTGGCGGCCAATGATGGGCAAATCGGTCACGTGGGTTTTGTTCATGCTTGCCCCCTCCAGCTACTTAGCTCCTGACAACTCAGTTTCAGTTTCTCAAGAGGGAGATTATTGGCTAACTCTGTTTTATCAGTTAGGGCATCATTTATTGTAATTTGCCGAAATTAGAAGTGGTTTGAACCTCTTGTGGTCGACCACTTGGTATGTAAACATTATAAATACCATTGAGGTGGTCAGATGATTGTTAAGTAGCATAAGCATTAGAATTGTTAGGGTGATAGACAGAAAAACGATTTTACTCTGTTTTGAGTTTTTACATTGCCACATTATGCCAGAACTGCGTTTTTGAGTTTTTATGGTGAACTCATCTTGTTGAGCACGTGGTGTACTTTTAGAGAGTGACCACAACTTGTTGAGGGGTCCACCAGCAGTCTTGTAACTGTATTCATGTTTGTTTATGCATTTCATAATTTAATTGTTCTCTTTATTTTCTGTACATGCATATTTTTATTGTGTTAACTAGTTTGTTGTAGTTTAATTGTTTTGATTCTCTTTTGCAGGTTAGAATGATGAGATGTGTTAGCATGCATTGATCTTGTAGATTAGGAATAGACTTGCAAGTCTCTATACTAAACCCGTGTGCAATTAGATGTTAGATTATGCTTTGATTTATGATTTTATAGTCAAGTTTAAAATAGAGTTTTAATTAGAATAGAACAAAGTTTTAATTTGGGTTCACTTTGACAAGGATTTGATGGATGGATAGAATTAATTCCAGTTTTTAATTATAGCTTGCTTATTTCATTTTTATATAGATCTCGTTTAATTAGTTGTTGGTTAATATAGATTGTTAGTTTACTTTTCAATATCATAGTTTAATTTATGTTTTTAATCATTTCCTTATTGCAGTTTGAATTGTTAGAATAGACATAACATAGCTTCATTTATGTAATTTCCTTTCCTAGAATTAACTTGCAATTATATTTCTTAGTTAATGGTTGAATCTAGTTTTTCTTACATAGTATAGAAGTATAATGATGATCTTGTTATGTTTTTGATGGTTCATATATGAATATGCAAGGTATTTAACATTGTTTTTTCATGGCTAAACTCTCATTGGATTGTTTAATCCATGCCTTTCACTTTTCCATTGAGATTAGTGTTGAGATTATACCACTGGAATTTTTCTTTGTTGTCAAGTGCCATCGAGATATCATCCGACACCGAAGAAATTCACACAACCACCAGTGTTATATTTGAATTGTCATAGGTTAAAAGATAGTTTTCCTATTTTCATAGATTAAGAAATAGTTTTCTTGCTTTCATAGATTAAAAGAAATAGTTGTCCTACTTTCATAGATATAGTTTCTTGCTTTCATAGATTAGAATAAAGTTTTATTGTTTTTGTAGGATAGATAGACTTTGCTTTGATAGATTAGATAGTAGTTTGTTTATCATAGATTAAGCATTAGTTGGTAGTTCTTCTTGCTTTCAATAAAATAGATTTCCTTTCATGAATTAGAAATAGTTTTGAATTAAGCATTTAGTCCACTTGCCTCTTAGGCTAGATAGTTGTTCAATGAGAAGTTTTAATTTGATTTTTTACAGTAGTTAGTTGTCCTTGATTACTTGTCTATTTTCTTTAGTAGGTTAGTTAGTTGTCTTTGCTTACTTGTCTATTGCTTTAGTAGGTTAGATAGTTGTTTTTGCTTACTTGTCTATTTTCTTTAGTAGGTTAGTTAGGTGTCTTTGCTTGCTTGTTTATTTATTTGCTTTCATAGGATAGTTTCTCATTGAATGTAGGTTGGCAAGTCAAAATAGTTTGCTTTTGTTAGTTGCTCATTATTATGTTTAGTAGTTTGTCTTTCCTTATTGTTGAACTAGTTTTCTTTGAATAGGGTTTTTGACTTGCTTTTCTTAGGACTATCCATCGATCCTTGGCCCAAAAGTACTTATGTTACCTAGTTTCAATTTGCTTAGTAGGGTTTGCTCATTAGATAGCTTTGCTTGAGTAGATTAGCCTTAGATAGCTACCTTCCTTAGTTAGACTATACTCCTACCAACCTTCTACCTTTGGCATATATTTTGCTACAACTCTAAGTTTACTTACCTCGGGTTAACAATTTAATTAAGGGTTTTTAGTGTCTTTTTAGTGCATATAGAACACCCATCATTTTTGGCGTCGTTGCCAGGGAGTTGTTTCAAGGTAAGAAGTAGTTAGGAATTAGATCATTTCTAGACCTTAGCATTAGTTTGGTGGTGGGGGAACTTTAAGACGAGAGGTAAGAACTTGCGCATCTTCTATAGCAGGTTCCCCCAAACCCAATAGTAGTTTTTCTTTTTTGTTTTTATTTGTGAATAGACCTAAAAACCAAATGGTAGTTTTTTTTTTCTTTCATGAATAGGCCTAGATACCCACAAGGTATATGAATCAAATCAAAATCAAACCTTTCAACCAAGGTTCCTTTCGATCTCTTTGGGGGAAGGAACGTTCTTCTTATAAAATCAACAGACCGATACCGAAAAATAGGAGCTAGCTCAACTCAAAGAGATAAAATAGTCTCTGAAGAGACTAATACAGGGAGCACTATAGAACAAGAAATTGAAGCATCAATCATATTAGGACAAGAGGCAAGACTACTCGAGTCTTCCACAGAACCAAACAATACAACCTTTTCTTTTACACCACCACCAGGGGACCCTAATTTAAGGACATCATAGACCCTGAACAAGTGAATATTTTGTTTGGTAGTTCAGCCAATGTAATTATCTCTCAAATTGACACAGAAACTTTGGCACCAATAGTCTCAATCAGCTCGAGTAGAGTCCAAGATATCCAATCCATAGGAATACCTTTCCATCAAAGGGAAACCTTGTTTTCTTCAAAGGTAAAACCACCTAGGTACTCTCTTTTTGGAAACCAAGCCAATATGGATGAGAAGGAGGACCATAACAATGTAAGACATGGGGAGGAAGAAGAAACTGGAAACCAAACTGAAACTAATTTTGGGTTTATGATTTTAGACACCACTCTAAATGTCAACATGAAGAATATTCCTCTCTCAACATTGCCTACCTTTTATGGTAAAAACAATGAACATCCAGACACCTTCCTATTTGAATTTGACATCTTGTGTAGGAGCTACAACTACGTACAAGATGCCCAAAAATTAAAACTCTTTCCTGCCACCCTCAAAGACTCTACACTAAGATGGTTCATGGGGTTGGGAGAATCTAGTAACAGGTCTTGGGAAGCCATGAAAGACATATTTCTCAAGTCGTACCAAGACTACTGCAAGACCAAAGAGTCTTGTAATGACATCTTTAAAATCCAACAATTAGAAGACAAGACCCTCGAAGATTATATGGAAAGATTTGGTTATATCTCCCAGAAGTCAAAATACCATGACTTCCCAGAGGATGCAATTGGGGTTCTTTTCCTTAAGGGAATTTCAGAAGAATATCTAGAGATGCTTAACTTGATGGAATCAGGTGACATATCTCATAAACCATTTGCTGAAATATGTGAAATGTGTAAAAATTACTCAAGGAGTAGAGCCAAAACAGGGAAGAATGTTCGGGACCCTTATAATAGAAACTTAAAACCAGTTAGTTTAGGTGGTATTACGAGATCATAGATAGGGAACCTTTTAGAAAACTTCCAGACATACATCTTAAGCATAATAGGTTCCCAGTTGGATACCCTTAAACTCAAAAAGAAACAGGAGGAGGAAAATGCATCAATGAGCATATATTGCCTAAGATGCAGGAGGAAGCATTCCTCAAGAGAATGCCCATTAGATAACATTTCAGTTTGTGGCTTCTGTACAAAAGACCATGTGACAGAAAAATTTCCATCATTGCCCGGTTTATTAGCCATCTATAGGAGTGGAGATCCTGGGAGTCTTCTTATGCACCTAGGAGGCCATGGCAGCCTAGGAATCAACCCACATACCCGGATCTACAGTCTCAAGTTCCACCCTATTATCAACAACAACAATGGAACTCACCAGGTTGGAAAAACTGGTCTACTCAGTACCAACATCCTTGGACTCAAGGATGGAGGGTGTTGAAGCCGCCTTCTTCTAAATAAGTGAGATATTATATTTAAGCCCAGAAAGCTAGTTTCGGGAGTTTCACTTGTTTTGCGACATTTCCCACTGTCCTTAGTGTCCCGGCGCATGAAGTGGCGATAATGGTTTTAAAATTTTACCCACGTTAGTGTCAGGAGCAAGTCACTTTAAACCCTAGTTAAGCATTATCAGGGTTTCGCGACTCGGCGATTGCTCTCCCAAAAAGCAATACCTTCGTAGCTCCGAGTCGCAAAGTCACGATATTCATATATTAAGCATGGATTAATTAAGAAATTTAGTCAGATCACGAATATTTAACTAAGTCGCATCATCGCGATTTCGGGTTTTGGGGGCTCAAAGGCTAGGAGTGAAATCTTCCGATACGGTGAATGATGAAAAAGGGGGATTAAAGACTAAAAAAAAATTAATTAAAGGAGCTAAGCTGGATTAATTGATGCATTAAGCAACCTTTAACACGCACCATCTACAGAGTAAGTTTAAATGTTTTTTGCGTTGATTTGTGTTACGACTCGTCAAACAATTATGGCATTTATTTGAATATGATGAGGTGACAGATAGTAGGATCTCTCTTTTACTTCTAAATCTTTATTTTAAGTGATTTGACTGTTTTGTTCGCAAGGACACCAGGGGTTTAAATGACTAAGATAAAGAGTTTTTCCTTCATTTTTTCAATTCTCATTTCTATTTACGCATAGAGCCATTTTACCAGGCTAACCGTTGTTTGTGATTTTCAAGTCTATTCGACAGGTGGTCCAGTTGCAGGTTTCACTCTCATGGCTCCAAGAAAAATGCCCAAGTAAGGTATCGAGAGTTCAGGTCAGGGTTCAGACGTTGTTTTGGATACCTCGCCCCGAAGTATTAATTATATCAAGACACGGTCATACGTTTCCAACATCCTTCAATCCGAGTTGATAAATTGTTTGGATTATTCTAGTGATAACGAGAAGGACAAATTATCAACCAAATACAAAATTGTCGCTCAAGCAGAGATGCAAAAAATAGCGGTGAGGCCCCAACTTCTTCCCTATTGTGATATGATCAGGTGGGCACTGGACCATGTGGACATCCCGACCAGGATGATTATCAGTGAACAAAAGGTGACGACTGGTACCTTTTGACGAGAACATTTGCAGGAAATGTATAAATTGTCACCCACGCCAAACCTTACTCACAAATCCAAATTCCTAGAAGGCTTCAAGAAGAAGGAGTGCGAGAACTATGCAAAAATTTTGTCCGATTTGATCAAAGATTGGGTCTCACACCCCGTGAAATTCAGGGCTGACTCCAATGGGATCTATTCAATCTCTTCCTTGGAGCCACAGTTCAAATACATAACGATGATGACCTGTAGGTTGTATGGGAAGGAAGACACTACCCATTTCTTCCTCCCATGGGTGCCACTCATTCATACAGTCGCTGAGGGTTTCTCCTTCGACTGGGCCAAACTGTTGTCTGACAGTCTGAACAGTCAAATTACTGAATATCGAGAACAGAGGGTGAGTAAGAAGGGAGCTTTGTTCTTTATGTCTTCTTACATCATGGATGCCATCTTCTTCATGACACCCTTCCCACTGATGAACTGGAGCTGGGATCCATCTAATACAGAGCCTATCCATGTATACCACTCGAAGCTTTGGGAGGATAAGGCCAAAGAATTTATCTACGAGATCTTCAACTGGGTAATGGTGCCATTGCATGTCGCCATTTTTAGCCAGTCACCTCCCAAGATGTCAGATAACAACGCGACCAACCTAAGCATCATGGAAGATTGGTATCTAGAGGCGGAATTTTCGTATATCAGGGTTTTCGGCACCTCTGTCCCTCCATATGCCCTCCTGCTATTCCTGCCAGATAAGTTATTGTGCCGTGAGATCACCAGATAGACTGTGCTCGGCGGAATAAGAAAAGAGCTCAAAGGAGTATCAAAAAAGGTATGGTTGCCTTTCCCTATTCGTATTGGTGCATATTCCTTGTTATTTTTTAGCCATGCCAAAGCCAAGCCTACGGATTTAGAAGAAATGAAGCTGGTGGATATTGAGTTCAAGAAGCACGACCCTAGTAAGGTTGTGAGCAATCACCTGGCGAGTTGCGGCCTGAAGATGTATGAACACGAGGATTCCCCTCATGATGAAATATTCTGGGGCGCGAGGTCCTTCATTGAAGTCCTAAGTCGGATTCAAGCCCTACCACCCGGAGATATGGCCGAATTTTTGAAATTCCAGGAGCACCGACAGAGTTGTCTCCCCCAGATTTTATAGGGTGAAGCCCCAGAGCTTCCAGTTACAAAGAAGATGGGAGCCAAAGGTGCAAAGGACTCGAGTCCTAGCGGGGAGAAGGACCAAGGGAAAACAAGGGAGGCTAGAACCTCAGAGCAAGGAGTCGAAGTCCCCCAGACGTAGGAAGGAAACCCCGAAAAAAGCACGCTAGGAAAGCAGGCCCAAGGCCAAGCAGAGATACCTTCGTAGGGATGAGACGACTCACTTTCTCTCACGTCAAACAAGTCGGTTACAGAGGTCACCCCAAAAAAAATATCCAAGGAAATCAGCAGTCTGAATGCTATTGTCACAGCCTTGCAGTTCACAAAGTGGAATCCTGACGTGGGATGGATTTTCAATGAAGAACTGACACCTATTTCTGTAGAGGAGATACCTCCTAACGATTTTTTCTTTGACAAAAAAAGAAAGGTTGTGGTGAGACAAGGATTATATCAAAAAGAGGGTGTAATGGCTAAAAAATTTAAAATCATGATAGATGGGAAGGCCGCGAAAGAGGAAGAATTTGCAGAGGAGATAGTTGGGACACTAGGGTCTTATGCTACAGCCAATTAGTACTCAGTTGGGACTTTGACGGCCCAGTTGAAACGAAAGAACCTCATGATCAGTAAATTGGAAGCTAACGTGGCTACTGCTGAAGCGAATGTCAGGGACGAGGTGAGAAGGAGCCTTGAGGAAGCCCGAATATCCGACCTGCATGAAATCGAGAAGCTCAGGTCTAACCTTGAGTAGGTGTTCCATTTGATGCAAACTAGCCAAATGAAGGTAAGCCAGCAGGGGCAACAGATTATAGAGTTGTAGTCGAAATTGGAGGTGGCCGAGAACCAGGTTGTAGACATAAAAGTGTTCAGATCATAGGCCGCCGAAATCTGACATAAGGTATTTACAGCTCAAAAAAACTTGCTGGTAAAGGTAGGAACCATTCAAAACCATATCCGGATGATAGATCAAATATTAGAAAATATTTCTTCGAGAGAAAGAGAAGTCGGGGCAGCACGGGTTGCTTTCCAAGATGTTGTTATAACTACGGCAAAGATAGAGACGGTCGACAACTCAAAATTATCCATCACAGAAAAACCAGAGGTAATATCCTACTGAAGGTCTGGGAACAGAATATATCAAAGAGCAAGGGGAGAGCTAATGAAGTGAAGAATTCTTGTGAGGAAATGTACAGTACTTCGCTTACAAAGGAATGGTCGAACTCAAGCACAAGTACAGTCTAAGACCCAGAATCAAACCTGTGTCAACTTCGCAACCCAATAAAATTTTTCCTAGGGGATAAATATACGAGCCCTTCGAGAAAGAGATCATGATGCGAAATAACATAGGGGTAGATTTGTAGAACACTAACATAAAAGGGGCCGAAGCCCAAGCGAAAAAAAATAAGGCAGTTGAAACGCAGACATCCGAAACCAGAAACACTGAAATTAAAACAGTGCTACTAAATAAAATGGATTGGAAGGAGCCCGAGGTTTCTGCCAAGGAAATGGATAAAACTGCAGGATTTTTCTTCCTAGAAAGCGAGATAGAAAAGATAGGGATACCCATACCTTTGGTTGAGTTGGCGAAGAATCTTGTGTACCAAAAAAAAATAACCAAGATGATAAATTTTTCAGATCTGAAGAGTCACTCTGATGTGATAAATCTAGAAGATGACAAGCCTAATATCACTTTTGGACCACATTTTGAAGGCACCAGAGATACCGTCACCCCTTTCTATATTACCCTGAAGGTGCACGATCGGTTGTTGCATAATTTCATGCTGGACTTCGGGGCCTCTCATAACGTAATGCCAAAATCTATTATGGATAGACTAGGCCTTGAAATCACCAGACCCTATGGATATCTGTACTCGTTCGATTCAAGGAGAGTTAAGTGCATGGGCATAATCAAAGATCTAGTAGTCACCCTCGCCCAAATTCCTGGGAAATTGTATTCTGTCCTTTGAAAATACTGAAGAAAGTTGTGCAGAAGAAGGTGACACTAATGAAATCGGAACCGAAAAGAAAACAAAAAATATGCGCAGCACTGGAACTTGGAAAATGTTCTTTGATGGAGCTTCGTCGTGTGAAGGAGCGGGTGTGGGAGTGATTTTCGTAGCACCTAAAAATGAATTCGTCGTTCCTTTCTCCTACAGGCTACAATGGGACGTAGATTGCACAAACAACATTTGCGAATATGAAGCTCTAGTCCTGTGTTTGGAAGCTGCCAAGAAGATGAACATAAGAAACTTAGAGGTCTATGGAGATGCCGAACTAATTGTGAAGCAGGTAAACCGACAATATCAGGACAAGCACCCAAGACTGAGGTCTTACAGAAATTGCGCCTAGGATCTAATGGAAAATTTCTTTTCATCGGTAAAGGTTCATTTCATCCCATGAGTCGAAAACCAGCAAGTTGATTCATTGGCCAAAGTAGCTTCGACTTTCGTACCCCCTACTGCTTTCAAATTAAAGTACCACATAGAGGTAAGGCACAGACCATCCATACCAAACAACATACAACACTGGCAAGTCTTCAAGGATGATGAACAGATCAGAAAGTTCCTGCAAATGGTGGGTGATTTCTCTGAAACCCACATTGACCAGGAGAACAAAAACAATCATACCTAGATTATGAAGGAAGGGGAGGAGCCCCAAGAGTTCCGAGAAAAAATTGCAAATCATCGCCTGCTAGTGTTAAAAAGTAATCAGATCCCTAAGGGCCTGATACCTCTGGAAAGGTTGTTTGATCAAAACGACATGCCTCTGAATTCCACCTTACATCCCCAACCGGAGGAGGTTGAAGACTACAACGTGGGCACCACCAAATAACCTAGAATAGTGAAGCTATCAAAGTACCTTCCCCCTGAGATAAAAAGCAAGTATAAGGACTTACTCGGGTGGTATAAAGACGTCTTTGCATGGTCTTACGAGGAGCTCAGAACCTATGATACCTTGGTAATCGAGCATAAGATACCTTTGAAACCTGGTGTTAATCCCTTCAGACAAAATCTCAGACAAATCAACCACATTTTTCTACCTGTGGTCGAAAGAGAAGTGAAAAATATGTTAGACGCAAAAATTATTATACCTCTCAGGTACTCTGACTAGGTGGCGAATTTATTCCCATTTAGGAAGAAAAGCGGGGAGATCAGGCTGTGCATAGATTTTAGAAATCTAAACAAGTCCTCCCTCAAAGATAACTATCCTGTACCCAAAATGGATCACGTTTTGGAAAAAGTAGTTGAGGAAAATAGGATGTTGATGATCGATGGGTTTTCTGGTTATAATCAAATTGTCGTCAATGAACATGATAAAGAAAAAACAGCTTTCACCACCCCTTGGGGCACATTTATGTATGAAAAAATAACTTTTAGTATGATGAATGCAGGTGCTACCTTCCAACATACTATGGACATCTCTTTTATCAGTGAAAAGGATAAATTTGTGGTTATCTACCTCGACGACCTGACTATCTTCTCCAAATCCGACGAAGACCATCTGCTGCACCTGAAGCAAACATTTGAAAGATGCCAAAAATTTTGTTTTTCTTTAAACCCAAAGAAGTCTCACTTCGCTATGCAGGAAGGTAAACTCTTGGGCCACATTATGTCCCAAGATGGAATCAAAATCGACCCTAAAAGGGTGGAATCTATAGACACCATAAATATTCCTAGGAACATAAAAGAAATTCAGTCATTTTTAGGAAAAATAATTTTTTTGAGAAGAATTATCCCAAACTTTGTTGAAATCATGAAATTGATCACAGATATGCTCAAGAAGAACAAAAAAGTGAAATGGAAGACGGAGACTAAAGCGTCGTTTGCATGCATCAGGAAAGTTATCAGTGAAGTTCCCGTATTAGCAAGCCCTGATTACCTGAAGGATTAACTGATTTTCTCGTTGGCCTCCGAACACACAGTGGCGTCAGTACTCCTCCAAAATAATGAAGAGGGTTTCGAGCAACCAATAGACTTCTTTAGTAAAAGTCTTAGAGATGTTGAACTGAGATATGATATAATGGAGAAACAAGCGTATGCTATGGTTAAGGCTTTGAAGGATTTTAGAACTTACGTGCTACACTCCAAGGTAATCGCATACGTTCCCACCAGTTTTGTGAAGGATATATTGGTCCAGCCTGACAGTGATGGTAAGAGCAGTCGGTGGCTCGCTAAAATGCAAGAGTTCGACCTAGAGGTAAAACTGATGAAACTAGTAAAGGGACAAGGTCTGGATAAGCTCTTGGCGGAATCAAACTTTAGAGCACTCGAAATAAATAACATACAAGGATATGAGGGATAGGGGGACATAAACGAGCCTGAAAACCAAATAACGATCTCCATAATCGAAGAGATTTTTGTCTTATGAGATTGGTATAAAGATATAGTGGCCTACGTACTGACCCTGAAATGCCCTAGCAATCTATCTCTAGCTAAGGCCAGGACACTGAAGTTGCATGCGGTGAAGTACTGCATATCCAAAATTCAACTGTATTGGAAGGAACCATTAGGTTTCCTACTGGTTTGTTTGGTAGAATCAGAAACAGAGGGGATCATAAGGTAATTCCACGAAGGTGTTTACGGAGGGTATCACACCTGGAGGGAAACAACTTATAAAATCATGAGGGCAGGATATTATTGGCCTAAACTTTTCTCAAAGATCAACATCAAAGTTAGAGCCTACAACCCTTTCCAGTTGTTTGCAGGAAAACAAAAGCTCCCACTGCTACCTCTAGTTCCTGTCAAAACTGAAGCCCCTTTTCAGCAATGGGGGTTAGATTTTATAGGTGAAATCAACCCACATTCCAGTTCTCAACACAAATGGATCCTCACCGCCACAGATTATTTCACCAAATGGGTGGAGGCTACTCCCACTAAGAAGGCGACTGATTCGGTGGTGATAGATTTCTTGGAAGAGAGCATACTATACAGATTTGGTTGTCCCCGAAAAATAGTGACGGATAATGCCTAGGCGTTCAAGTCTCTGGAAATATGGAGAGAAGATCCAAACCACGTCACTAGAAGAATAAATTAATTGATCGAGGTCCAACAAAACAGGACCGAGGTAGATGCAAGGATGTAGAAATACCATGACGAAATGAAAGCATTGTTTGATCGTAAATCCAAAAACAAGGATTTCCTCCCCGACAATTTGGCCTTGAAATGGGATGCCAGGAGGGAAGATTAAGAAAAACATGGTAAATTTGATCATATCTGGTATGGACCATTCAAAATCTTAGCTTCTGAAGGGAAGAATTCATTTATGTTAGAGAATTTGGATGGTGTGACTCTCAGCGCTCCTATCAACAGGCATTATTTAAAGCACTATATGCAATAAATCTGTTCCGGACTTCCATTGTACATAACGGTTTGTTTTCTCTTTTCTTTTCATAAAATTTTTCGGTAAGTTCACTTTCATCTTGAATAAAATAGGTTGTTGATTTCCTAGAAGTAGAGGCATAATTTTTGACACCCAGGATCCCATAAATCCAGAAGACCTGATACTCTTCATGTTGTTTCATGCAGGCCTCTGAATTATATCCCAAACCGCGAAAGGAGAAAGGGATGGTCAGGTATCCGGAAATCAACCCTCCCAAAATAGGTGATAAAGAATGTTTTTTCAAGAAGAAGATGAAGTGGTAAGGCAAAGAGATGAAATTCTAGAGTGTCTGGGTTTTCAAATGAATATCATTGAAAACGTAGTAGTAGTCTCGAAAGTATGATGAGTTCCCCTGAGTTAGGATTGCACAATAACATCCAGTTTTTTGGGGGCCCATGGCCTACTCACTTTACCTTTTTCACCCTTGGCCCTTTCTCCTTAAGCTTTGACACCGACCCATACCATCCACAGAGGAAAAGAGTTTCCGATTCCATTTGGGAAACTGGCGAGCGTCTCCAAAATTAAAATTGTCTTCATAGTTTCTCGGTCCCCTACTGAATAAGGCCATGTGTGGGCAGACCTTAACTCTCTTAAGTCTTTCAAAATTTTTCAAATGGTTAAGTCTTGCTCAAAAAAAGGCCTCTGGAAATGAGTTCCCCCCTTTGTTTTCCTGTGAGCTAGTGTGTTGTGAAGGATAAGATAAAGTTGGTCCAGAGCGCTCAAAGCAAGTTGACAGGCCTCTGTTGGGAATTCTATGCAGATACCACCCCTGGTATTACTTATACAATTTGATTTCCCCCACTTCAGTTTCCAAAAAAATGTATATATATATATATATATATATATATATATATATATATATATATATATATATATATATATATATATATATA